>PVLD010007983.1:0-87364 GCA_004027595.1 Dinomys branickii
TCAAGGCCAATCTGAACTGCATAGTGAGACCCTGTCTCAAAAAGACCAAAAACAAAAAAAAAAAAATCCCAGGTGAAACTTGAACTGGAGATCCTCCTGCCTCAGCTGCCGAAGTGCTGGGATTACAGGCACATGCCATGATAGTTTACAAAGACAACCTGTGTCTCTTCCACTTAGCAGAAGTAAAAGATGGATTGTGAAGGGACAGACAGCTCCTAGGACACCCAGCTTTTTTTTTTTTTGTACTGGGCGTTGAACTCCGAACCTCGTGCTTCCCAGGCAGGCACTTGTGCCACTGAGCTCTATGTCCAACCCAGGACACCCAGTTTTGCTCTCACAGTGAGGTGAGGTGATAGAAACAAGCACAGACAGGGCCCCAGGTATAGCTCAGTGGCACAGTGAGTGGCAGAAGGTCCTCATTCAATTCCTGGAACCAAAAAAAAAAAAACCCCACAGACATTGTCCTGTCACAAGCAATTTCACAATGACCATAGCCAAGCACCTGACACACGCACATAGTTGTGTGAGTTGTGGGGGAATTTTCCTAGTCCCTACACACTGCCGGGGTCATCATGCTGCATTTTTGTAGCAGCCAAGCGCTGACAGTATGTGGGAAAGTCCTCCGCAGCCTGCAGGAGTGGACTCTGGCTGGATTCATGGGGTTCTGCCAGGTGGGAAGAGATTTTGTGGGTTTCAGTTCTAAGCTGGGCCTTCCTCCCTGTGCGAGGCTGCCTTGCAAACCATTGCGGACGTGGCACTCACTCCCTGTTCCTGCCCGCTCTGCACACAGCTCTGCCCTGTGCCATGTGCCCTGCAGTGCAGGAATATGGTCTGTGGAACAAGCCAGGCCTTCCCCACACCAGGGTCTTGTTGAGGCTGTGCGCACCACCTGCCGGGCTGCAGCTCCTTCTCGGGGCCCCAGGAGCCTGGTTGTGGCCCTTGTGAACAGGCTGGTGTCCCTGCTCCCCATCCTGTCATGGCCACAGAGCAGGTTCCCCCATGTCCTTCCTGGTGGCTCTCAGTGCAAGGCCACCAGTGTGTCCAGCTGAGCACCTCTCCCATGTACTTCAGGGCCCATCCCACCCCTGGCCTGCAGACAAGCAAATGGTGGCAGGGACCTGTGGGGGACCAACGTTTGCGCCTGCATTGGTGACAAACTCCATGACTTGAGGCTTCTGGGGTAGAACAGACACAGAAGCAGCTTCTTGGGGTCATTCAGGACCCCTGGCAAGTGGGACAGGGTCTGTCCTGTCTAGAGGACCCCACTGTCATGGCAACAGGCATGCCACTGCTGATGTGGGTCAAGGAGGGAATTGTGTGGGTGCAGACAGGGCAGCAAGGCAGCGTACCCAGGAAGGGAGAGTTCTCCCCAAGACCCACAGGGCCCACAGGGGAGCACAGCTTGGTGTGTGTGGGTGAGGTGGGTGAGAACTCCAGGCCTAGGGAGCAGCAGGTGCAAAGGTCCTGGGATCACATGGGTGATGTTGGCATAGTTGAGCAACACACATTGTGCAACTGTGGGTGTTTGTCTAGGGTTGTGGGCTTTGGGTACCTGGGAGAGGAACCCATCCTGCCACTGCCCTAGAAGGGCTCAGAGGAAAGTAGGAGAGATCAAGTGATTTAGAAATATATGTTAGGCCTAGTGTGGTGGTGCACTAATCCTAGCACTAGGGAGGCTGAGGCAGGAGGACTGCCATGAGTTTGAGGCCTGCTTGAATCCATAGTGAGGTCAAGGCCAGCCTACACTACATAGCAAACCCTGCCACAGAAAAACAAAACAAAACTTAACAGGAAAAGAAATCAACTATGAATCTAGAGATCAATAATTCAGTGGCCTGATTACTTCAGAGAGGATCTATGTGGTTCAGGTTGGCCTTTAACTCTCAGAGATCCTCCTGCCTCAGCTTCTTGAGTGCTAAAATTACAGGGGTGCACCACCATGCCCAGTGTATACTCCATGCACAACACACAGCCCCATACAAGCCCAAAGAGCTGTGCAAGGGCCTAGCCCAGCCTCGGTGCTCAACCTCAGCACGAGGCTGCCAAGTCTGTTGCAACTTTTCTGGCCATCAGAACCTGGCCCTAATTCCAAGCCCCCTCCGCCCCGGCCCTGCCTCTGGCCACACACATGAATATCCCCCAGAACAGAATGCAGCAGGGCAGGGCTCCCAGCTGGCACAGCTCCCTGGGGTGACCAGAAGTGGGCTTGGTGTGCGGACACCAAGGCTGTACCTCATCCCAGCGGGGACAGAGGCCGAGCAGAGGGTGGGTACCAAAGGCCTGGACCAAGCAGGTGCAGGAGAGGCCCTGCAGGAACCAGCCATCCCTTTAGGGACCCACGAGGCAGGCGCTGGGCCCCTTCACAGGGACACAGGTGCGAGCCGAGCGTGACATGTGGGAGGGTGCGGGTACCCCTTGATTTGGCTTTGGAGCAAATGACCTTGAGACCCAAAAGGCTAGTGAGTGGTGGGTGCGATTTCTAAGCCGTGGTGAGGGGCACAGAGGCCACAGGTCACAGAGGACCACCCTGCTGTGCTATGTTGCCCCTAGTGGCCACAAGGAACACTGCAGGACCACAAGGCGGGAGGGGTTTGCAGCCACCTCCTCCAGGCTTGTGGAGTGGCCTGTGCTGACTGTACCCCAGTCACCCTGTGTGTCCCCAAGGGTCCCTGGTGCCCTGGACAAGCCACAAGCCCTTCCTGTATCTCGATACTGGGATGTGGATGTGGGGGCGACATGCAGAGCCACACCTTGTCCTGAGCTTTACTACTGTGCTCTAGTTCAACTGTACCTGTCCCTGTGGCCACAGAACTCGACGTGGGCCCCCCAGCACCATCAAGAAGCTGGGCTTGGAAGACCTCTGCCTACCGAGAGGAAGAGGCCGCCTGGGGCTGCTTTGGGACTCGTGTGTGTGTAGACAAGAGTCTCATGATGTAGTCACAAGGTAGTTCAGGCTGAACTGCCTAACAAGACCATCTCAAAATTGACAACTACTTTAGCAAGAGATTTTATATAAGAAATTTTCACATTCTGTGAACATCACAGGAATATACTAATTACTTATAGTAAATAGCTCCCCTCAGTTGCTAAATACTAAATGTAGGTTTCATTCTCTTTGTTTCTAAAGTTAGGTATTTCTTTGTTACCAAAGAAAGCACTTGGACAAATGTATGGCACATGCCCATGAACTAGGCATGGTGGTGCACTAGGGAGGCTGAGGCAGGATGATTGCCACAAGTTTGAGGCTAGCCTGGGCTACATATTGAGTTTAAGGCCACCCTGTGCTGCACAGTGAGGCCTATCTAAAAAAAAAGAAAAGAAAAGGCCATGAAGCTAAGGGTGAGACTGTTACGGAATTTTTCATAATACATAGATAAAGGAGAATATCTCTGTTCTATCAACTTCAAAGATGCGGACTGACACAAAAACAACCTGAGTGCTTATTTGAAATCTAGTATCTAAAACAGACTAAAACACGTATCCAGGTCCCCGTCACATCTGCATGGACCTTTTAAGAGCTCTACACTGACAGAGTGAACACACAATCTCAATGCTACTCATTCACATGAGTGGCAAGAAATACATAATGCTAGGACATGGCAGCTAAGGTGAATTTGTATGTTAGCCTTTTTAGAAACAGTGATACTGGAATTGAATCTAAGGCCTTGTGCATGTTTTTTTCTTTTTTTTGAAGGCCTTGTGCATGTTATGCGAGGGTTCTGCCACTGAGATACACCTCCAGCCCTTTAAAACTTTTAAAAATTTCAGACAGGGTCTGATTAAATTCCCCAGGTTGCCCTTGAACTTGCCATCCTCCTGCCTCAGCCTCCTAAGCAGCTGGAATTATAGGCATATACCACCAGGCCTGGCACAAGTAGCCTTCTAAAGGAAGTACTCCCAAGCCACTTTTATTTCCACCACTAAAAGCATATGCATAACACGCTTACTTTCAAACAAGGAGAATAAATAAAATTCTCTTTCAAAAGGAAAACTAAGCATGCTATGAGCTGGGCCTTGTGGCACACACCTATTATACCAGAACTAGAGGAGGAGGATCTGAGTTTGAGGCCACCCTGGGCTACACAGTGAGTTTAAGGCCAGCCTGAACTACGTTGTCTCAAAAAATGTGTGTGTGTGTGTGTATGTGTGTAATGTAGGTTATGGGGAAAAAGTAAAAAAAAAAAAGGGTACAATGAATGCTATGGAAAGTTAAATGCTAAATAACGTACTGTCTCTCCTAAAGATAGGAGATAGAAAACCGAATTATTAGGATTGAATAATAAGGCTTTAATGGCTCATTTTTCTCGCGCTTATATAAATATATAAATCTTGAAAAGGTAATACTGTTAATTGAGTAGTAAAATCCATAAAAATAAGAGTTCTACCACACTGTACAGAGAATCTCACTCATTTCGCGCCCCGGCTCCCTCCACTAAGCAGCTTTCACTGCATCTTTCTTTTCGGAGACAGGTTTGTCCTGCATGGACTCGAACTCCTGGGACTCAGGTAATTCTCCCGCGCAGCTGAAGTACAGGTACAGGCCACCCTCCACACAGCTTTCAGAGTAGAATTGGAAGACATAAAAAAAATCTGTACTTTCTACGTGAAATAATGAAGATACTGAGAAGTAGAGTTCTCAGAAAATAAACTTTTAAAAATTCCACACCCCAAAGCATAGATGCCTATTCAGAGGACTTCTACTTAACACTCAAGCTATGGGGCTCCTCTGCGGCCCTCCCGCAGCAGGGTCTGCCGATCAGAGCTGGGGGCCGTCGCTGCAACAAGGGAAGTGGTCTTCGGTCCGAAACAGGACGGGCGGCTCATAGGTGTCGGGTTGTGTCCGCGCGGGCGTCGGCTTGGTAAACAAGGAGGGCACACTGATGGTGTGCAGGAGCTTTCTGAACGCCCTGGGCAGGGTGCCCAGCTCGGCCTCGGCCCTGGCCACCTGCTCCTCCATCCTGGCCACGCTGCCGCCGACCATCCGCACGAAGGCCTCGAGCTTGTCGATGCGGCCGTAGATGCGCCGCATCTCCGCGGCTTTCGCGTGGATCCGGGGCACGCCCTCGCTGACGACGTGCGACGAGTCGCCGCGAATCATCTCCAGCATGCCCACGAACTCGTCCACCCTGGCCAGCAGGTCTTCGAGGCTGGCGTCCAGGGCCTCCACCTCGGGCCGCGCCTCGGGCCCGGGCAACAGGCAGGCAGCGTAGCCCGCGGCGGCGCGGCGCAGCAAGGGTAGGTCGCGGCTGGGCGCGCCGTCCTCGACGCCCTCGTCCTCCCACGGCCCCGAGGCGCTGCTGTGGCTCTGCGACACGGTGCCGCTGTCCCCACTCCAGGGAGCACCCTGCGGCTCGGCCTCGTCCGCGGACACCTCCGGTGGCGACCCTCCGCCCCCCGGGCGACCGTCCATGGCCCGTGCTTCCGGTGCCGTTCCTCCGCGGCCCCGCCCACGCACGCACGCCCCTGCTTCCGGCGCGGGTGCGCACGTCCCGCCCACATCCCGCCCCGAGCTTGCGCAGCTTCTGCTCCCTGCTCCTCCGTCACGCACGCGCATGTGTGTTCTCCGTTTCCGGTCTCCGCGCGGGAAAGGTTTACACTCTTGTTCCTGCGCTCGGGCTGGGAACTCTAGAAAAAGTGTAAGGGAAATGCGGGAAAGTGCATAAACCCTAAGTGTGCATATGTGTGCTTTCTTACATAGCTATGCAACCTTGTAACTGCTGTCTAGAGCAACGTGAAGAACATGGCCCACATCTATACAGGGCTCCTCCCTGCCGCTTTTTTGCGGAAGGGAAAAGGAGAAGCAAAACGCAGGCCTGCTAACCATGGCATGATCTTGATGACTTCGAAAGCTCGCAGCCTCTGCAGACTGCAAATGATGCAAAATATAAAAACACCATCTAAGCTAAGATAGTATCCAAGACACTTCCTAAATACACAAAGATCGAGGTACGACTCTAAACTTCAAAATCTGAGAAGCGTCAAAGGCGATGTCTCCTAATACCACGCAGTTAGACCAACTGATTGTTAAAAAGAGTTTTAGGATGAGCTGCACAGAGCTTCATTCAGTAGGGTCTCTAGGGCTTGCTCTTCAACTTTATCGGCAGAAGTTCAAAATACAAATGGTCTTACCTCGCAGGAATTTGTAAGTGCAGGCTTTTGTATAATGGAATGAAGCCTCAGTGAAATGGACAGAAAACCATTTATTCATTTATTTTTTTGTCTTTCTGAGACAGAGTCTCACCATGCAGTTCAGGCTGGCCTTGAGCCCAGGCTGGTCTCGAACTCACAACAATCCTGCCTCAGCCTCCCCAGTGCTGGGATTACTGGTGTGCACCACCACGCCCGGCCTTCGTTTTTTTGTTTGTTTTTTAAACCTATAAAGTTTTAAAGATAAGTATATTGGCACAAGCACTGCCGGGTGCACAGAAGGGACAGACATGATTCAAAAGGAAAGGCCGTTGGACTCCTTGAACTTCCTTTCGTTCTTGTTTTTTTTTGAGACATAATCTCACTATCTGGCCCAGGCTGGCCTCAAATTCTCAGGGCTCCTCCTGCTTCTGCCTCCTGAATGCTGGGGTTGTAGGTGTGCACCACCATGCTCCAGCTGGACTCCTCAAACCTCTACAAAAGCAGACTGAGAAATGCCGGGCAACGTGGTGGGCCGTGCCTGTAATCCCAGCACTCGGAAGGCTGAGGCAGGAGGATCATTGTGAGTTTGAGAACAGCTTGCGTTACCAATTAAGCTCAAGGCCAGCCTGAAGTGCATAGCAAGACCCTGTCTCAAAAAGACAAAAAAAAAAGACTGAGAAAACAATCCATCAACAAATGCATGCTACTTTTCGTGAAAAAGGAAGTGATATATTGGGTTTCATAATATCCCCCAAAAGGGTCATCCTGTTGAAGGCCTGGGTCTCATCTGATGGGCTTTGGGGATTGCTTGGATCATGAGGGTTCTAACGTTATTAGGCTGTTAGGAGATGGACCCTACCTGATATGTGTGGGTCCCTGATAGCATGCCTTTGAAGGGCTGTCTTGTCCCTGGCCCCCTCCTCTCTAGCTCGTTCTCACTCTCTGCTTCCTGGCTGCCATGGGATGAGCGGTTTTTCTCTACCACACCCTCCGTGATGGTTTGGCCTCCTCACAGGGCTAAAAGCTGAACATGGACTGAACCCTCTGCAACCATGAGCAGAAATAAAACTTGGTGCATTTCAGTTGGTTTTCCCAGGTATTATGTCCCGTAGTGATGGAAAGCTAATATAGAAGTATCATCTGGAAGCATAAGCCCAGATAGTGGAAGTGAGGGCTGTAGAGAATTATTCCACATTATTCTGGAGGATGGATTGCAGCATTCCTTTGGGCCAGTGAGTTATTTTTTTTTTTCCAGTGAGTTATTTGTACTTCCCATTTCCCCTAATTTTGAGAACAAGAATATCTGTAATGGTTATTCTACACCTGCCCACAACTGAACATTGGATGTGTGGTGCAGATAACTCGTTTTTAACTTCAGAGGTCTACAGGTCAAGAAGAATTGCACCCTAGGAGCTGAATTTAAGGGACTATGCCTAGGAAACCTCATGTATATCTGATGAGATCTAATTTGGAAGAGAAAATTTGCACTTGAAGTTGATGCTACAATAGTATATTAATGCACAAAACTACATGAGTTATTTTTTAAAATAACTTTTGGGAACCTTGGATAGGAGCAAGTGTGGCTGGCATGTTTTTATTTTTGTTTTGGTCTTTTTTGAGACAGGGTCTCACTATGCAGTTCAGGCTGCCCTTGAGCTCACTTTGTAGCCCAGGATGATCTCGAACTCACAGTGATCCTCCTGCCTCAGCCTCCCGAGTGCTGGGATTACAGGCGTGCCCCACCATACCAGGCTCAATTGCATATTGGAAGGGCATGAACTTTGGTAGTCACAGTGGAGACTGTGACTGCTACTTGGCCTTCCAGGTGACCCAATGATGTCCACCCCCTTGTACCCCTACTCCTGGTTTTTCTCTCCTATTGAGTGTGAAACATGTCTCTTTTTTTTTTTTCCGGTACCAGGGATCGAACTCAGGACCTTGCGCTTGCCAGGCAAGCACTTATGCTGCTGAGCTATACCCCCAGCCCTGTCTTTTTTTTTTTCTCCTATTGAGTGTGTACCAGGCTTAGTAATTTGCTTAGGAAAGAAGGAAATGATGGCTTGTGACAGGATTTGTTCTAGGGAAAACCGGCTGCCTTCTCCACCACCAGCTTTATGGAGAAGCCCATTGGCGAGGAACTGAGGCCTTTGTCCAAAAGCTTGTGGAAACCAGCTTCTCTCTAACAACCTCATGAGCAAGGTATGTTGGGGATGAGTCCGCTGGCCCTGTCCAAGCACAGAGATGGCTGCAACCCCAGCGCCCACGCCTCTTGTGGCCTTGGTCAGAGCTTGGCCCAAGGAACAGTTCTGCAGACCAGCAGCAGGTGGCGCAGGGGACCCAGAAGAGCCTGGGTCTGGGGTGGCTCTGCCCGGCCAGAGGACATTAGAAATCCAGCCATCTCCTGTTCAACTGGGAAAGGACTGCTACTTGTTTTCCCAAGCAGCACAAGGGAGAAATATTCAGCGGTTTAAATATTTTGTTTAGGAACGTTTTGTCAGCAATCTGTGTCTATCGACAGACACATGGGTCAACAATGAGGTGTATGCACACAGTGGATTATTACTCAGCCAGAAAAAGGAAGGCAATTTTGACACCTGCTACAACACAGATGGGCCTGAGGATATTATGCTGAATGCAATAAGCCAGTCACAAAAGGGCAAAGTCCATGCCTCCACTCATAGGAGAGTCCTAGAGGACACAAATTCATAGAGACAACAAGTACAGTAAGGGTCAACCAAGGACTGGAGGGGAGGGGGCATTAGAGTTTCCCTTTGACAAGATAGAGAGTAGTGTTAACAATCAGCTCTGAGCACTACTGAGTCTCTTGGAAATGACTAAGATGGTAAAAATAAAGTCATGAGTTTTTACCATGATAAAAAGAATTCTCACGGGGTGTAGTGATGCATGCCTGTAACCCCAGCACTCAGGAGGCTGGGGCAGGAGGATCACCATGAGTTCAAGGCCAGGCTGGGTCACATAGCGAGTTTAAGGCCAGCCTGAACTGCATAGTGAGACTCAAAAAAACCAATATTCTCCTTTGATGTCATAATCTGCTACAGTGTGGCTATGATATGTCCCCCAGCAGTTGTGCTAGTGGCCTTGTCCCCTTTGTGATGATGTTGAGGGGGGACCTTTTGGAAATGTCATCTAAACAGGGAATGATGGCACAAGCTTGCTATCCCTGCAACTCAGGGGGCCAAGGCAGGAGGATTGACAGACTGGATAATTTAGTGAGATCTTGTACCAAAATTAAAGAATCAGAAGGGCTGGGGATACAGCTGAGCACTCTCTGGTTCAAGCCCCACTCACCTCCCCCGCAAATGTGTGGCCTCGTGGGCAGTGAGAAGGTGGCTGTTTGGATGTGGCCTCTGCTTTGTAACCATGTGGGTGCCAGATGCCTGGGGTAGGTCTGAGCTCGAGGTCTGAGGGCAGCCAGGTGTCAGGCACTCCAGGCTCGCAGTGTCTCTGGCTCAGCCTCTCTCCAGAGCTAAGAAGCTAGGTTTCGGGTCAGCTGCCAGCCTGTGACTGATTTGTTAAGCAGCAAGAAAATAACCCCAGCACTCAGGAGGCTGAGGCAAGAGGATCTTTGCGAGTTTGAGACCAGCCTGAGCTACAAAATTAGCTCAAGCCCAGCCTGAACTGCATAGTGAGACCCTGTCTCAAAAAGACCAAAACAAACGAACAAAAAGACAAGATTCCTTTTCTAGCGCACCCGTTGGCCTCCCACCGTGTGTCACAACAACCCACTACCTTTTGTCTTTTCTTGATGCAAGCGCGACTGCTCCCATCCTGCCGTGCACGACTGCTGTCCTGCAAAACCTCAAGGTCTGTCCCGCCTTCAGCCCTCTCCCCCACTCCCCACCCTTACAGAGAGTGGAGGGGCCAGGCCCCGCTTCCCTGCCCAGGACTGTAGAGGACCTCCTTGGGGAACTAAGAAGAGGCTTCGGGTCCTGGGTATTCAAAATGGCAGGAGCCCTAAAACCGCGCGCTGCGTGTGTGCCGCCTCCTTGAGTGGCAGTGGCGGCTTCCTGACACTCGTGCCTAAAAACTACCGTGTGGGGAGTGTGGGCGTTCTGATCCCCCGTCACCCTCATTGCTCTTCTCCACCTTCCACTGGTTGATGTTTTTGTGGCAAAAGTCGTAATGCATCGTTCGGATGTGCTGCTTTTGGAAACAAGGTGGGCCCGGGGACGGACAGATGGATAGACGGGACACTGTGTGACTCAAAGTGAGGACATTTGGCTGTGCATCTGTGATGTTCCCTCTGGTCCACTGCAGCAGCTGCCACGTGCCAGTGAACTCCTGGGGGCGGGGCCTGGGCTCGGCCACGGGACGGGCAGGGCGGGGACCTTACTCGGTGACCTCACTCGTAGCAAAATGATAAATTCAGTTAGCGAATGTCTCCGAGGCTGGGGTGGTGGTTAATGTACATCACACACACAGACTATTATCATAATCCCGTGGTTACTCTGAAAGGAGAGACCCAAAGTATTAACCAAGAGCAGAATAAAGGCAGGTAACAGGACACAGAGATGGGTCTTGTGCCGATGGGAAGGGGCCCAGAAAGGAACAATGATGTGCTCTGCAACCCTCACCTTGTCCAGGGGCCGGGCCGGCCAGAGAACAGTCTCGGCGCCGGTACCTGTCCCCCAGGCGTGGCTGACTGTCGTAACAACTGTGTCGCAGAGGGTTTGGGGTGCGTGTGTCACCAAACAGGAAACGGGGTTGGAACCGAGATGGCTGTGGTGATTGTGGAGGACCACCCAGGGACTCTCCTTGAAAGAAGAGCAGTTGTGTCTGTTTTTGACTGAACCTGGCCCTATTTCCATGTACTGATGTGTGCAGAGCTGGCTGGGACTTTTCCTATCCCTTCAATTGGCTTTAAACAGACTTCCTAGGGCATAAACAATTACACATCAGAGCTGAAGCACCGACACCAAAACATCACATACTACCTCAGCTGTGTCATGCAGGTTACTCCTTCTGCGCATCCTTCTCCCTGCACGTTGCAGAGGTGATTTTGGGCCTCCTACCTAGCCCAGCTTGCAGCACTCACCCACTGCCCACCACTCTCACGGTCACTCATCCCCAAGCCACTCCCTTCTTCACAAATGAGTAACACCCAGGTATGGCCCTGGGTCGAGGCCTTTGTCCCAGATGGCCAGCATCGTGGCTGGACTCGGGACCCCTTGGCTTTCCATAACTACAAATATGCCTTAGTGTCTTCATTCTCCCCGTGGGTTGCACTGGAAGTGCCAGACTGGAATTAACTCTCTGGAATTCCAATAACTTTTCCACTGGATTACAAATACAGCTTCCCAGGCTGCAAGGAGGACTGGGACGGGCTCTTCCTGTGATGTGAGGCTGGAGCCCAAGGCAAACTGCTTTTGTGGAGGAAGATGCTGAAGTCTATAGGAAATGACCAGTTTCTCTAAGATCAGTATCATTTCACAAGCATTTATTCATCAGAGAGACACCAGCAGCAGCTCAGCCCAGGAAGGGAATCGCCAGCAAGGCTTCCGGGAGGCTAGGGACCAGCTCCCGGCCCCAGTGTATGCCTTGGTGGGGAGTCTGCAGTGCAGGGCTTCTTCATACGGGTCCTGCCCGCACAAAGTAACTGTGACAGGCAGAAGTGAGTGCAGCCACAAACACCACGAACTCATTGAAGTCCACCTCGGCGTCCCCGTTGGCATCTAGGTCCTTGAGCAGTTTGTCCACAGTGTCCTTGTCCCTTCCGCTCTAGAGAGAGAGGCCCAGAGTCAGCAACACAGATGCCATGCAGAGCTCAGCCTGAGCCAGGCCCTGCTGCTAGAGGGGCAAGGTCTTGGGATTGGCCCTGTGTTTGGTGTCACAGAGCTCAGTGCCAGGGCCAGCAGTGTGCACCAGACCTGCGGCGCCCAGAGGTTGTGAGCTGCCCACGGCTACTGCCTAGGGCTTCACCTCTCATTGTGTAGGCCACATGAGAATCGTGGTGTGCTGTCCATTAGGGAGTTTGGCACAGCAGCAGGTTGTGTTTGATTTATAACGTGTTTGTCCCCCGGAACTGTGCTGATGACCACATGATCAACTTCTTGTGCCCGTTGAGTTGATGGGCATCCCTGCTGCCTGCCTGGAGAACGCCTTTACACGCACCTGTGGTCCTCATAGCCCTGGGCAAGGAAGGTGCATCCCCTGTGTCACATGAGGACACTTAGGGCCCGAGAGCCCCAGGATCTCAGGAAGCCCAAGGGACCTGCCAGAGGTCCTGCGGGGAGAAGGGCTGAGCCCCAGGTGTGGAGGGAGGGAGTATAGGACTCCTGCCCTTCCTCTCTGCTAGGCCACCGGCTTAAGCCCCAAGGTCCAAGGTCTCCTTTGAGAGGGTCAGGCTGGCTGCTGTGACAGCCAGGGCTCGCAGACTGACCTCCCCTCGAGACCAGGCCCGACCTGAGTGCAGGTCTGCACATCGGCAGCAGGGGGCGCTGGCCAGCCAGCTGGGTACCGAAGGGCTGCGCGTGCCCGGAGCTGCCGCTGTGGGCCCGGAAGAGTTCTGGGCAGCTGGTGTGCGAGTGCAGAAGTGTGAGGGGGCGCTAAGAATTCAGCCTTAGACAGCTCGTGCCCACGCGCCGCTCCACCCCGCCGCCAGCCAGTGTGGGGGCTGTGCAGGCAGCAGCTGCGCAACACTTGGTGCTTGGGAAGCGCTGGGTGAGCCAAGCCCGGCTGGGCATGGAGGAAATGGCACTCAAGGCCAGCCGCCCCCGCCCCGGACCCGCCCCAGAACCCCCTCGCTCCCCATCCCCAGGGAGATGTCGTTCTCTGGCTTTCTCTGACTCTGCCAGATTTCAGGACCATTACTAGGAGGGAGGGCTAGGAAAGGGCACCGAGCCAGCCCGCTGGAGTGGCCCCCAGGAACCCAGTGAGAATCCTTGGCTTAGGCTCTGGTCCACAAAGCTGTTTCCTGGAAACCAGGTGTGGTGGATCACACTTGTAATCCCAGCACTCAGGAGGCTGAGGCAGGAGGATCGTTGAGAGTTTGAGACCAGGGCTAGGCATATAGCTCAGTGGCACAAGTGCCTGCCTGACAAGCACAAGGCCCTGAGTTCGATTCCTGATACCAAGAAAAAAAAGAGTTTTGAGACCAACCTGGGCTACAAAGGGAGCTCAAGGCCTGCCTGAACTGCATAGCGAGACCCTGTCTCAAAAAGACATTAAAAAAAAAGACATCTCACACTCTATGCACAAATTCCCAATTTGGAGTGGGTGTGTCCATTGTGCAGGGGTTGAGAATTTATGCTGTATGTGCTGTAATGTCAAATCCAAAACAATTAGCAAATTGTGGCCAGGCGTGGTGGTGCACACCTGTACTCCCAGTACTCTGGGAGGGTGAGGCAGAAGGTTTTTTGAGACCCTGTCTTAAAATTAAAAATGAGCCAGGCATGGTGGCCCATGCCTGTAACCCCAGCATTTGAGAGGCTGAGGCAAGAGGATTGCAGTGAGTTCTTGGTTGAGCCAGACCAGATTAGCTTTTCTTTTTTTTATTTTTTGGTATTGGGAGTTGAATTCATGACCTTGCGTTTGCCAGGTAGGTGCTGTGCCTCTGAGCTATATCCCTGGCCCCTGCAGTGAACTGAAGGCCAGCCTGAACTGCAAAGTGAGACTCTGTCTAAAAAAAAAAAAAATATATCTGGGCATGATGGCTCATGCCTGTAATTCTAGCACTTGGCAGGCTGAGACAGAATTGTTGCAAGTTTAAGACCATCCTGCGCTACAAAGTGAGCTCAAGGCCAGCTTGAACTATATGGCAAGATCCTGTCTCAAAAAGACAAAAACAAAAAAACAAACAAACGAAAATCCTCAAAAAAAGAAAAGTGTCTTCACTGCATTCATTCTTGGAAACCAGAACCCTAACTTTCTGAGGCACTGTGTGTCCCTGAAGGGCTGCTGTCGGAGTAAACAATTCAGGCCTCTGTTTTCAGCCATGGGTGGCAGCTCAGGGTGGTGGTGCGGGCGGGCAGAGGTGAGGGACAGGGAAGGGCTCTGCTCAGACCTGCCCGAGCTTCCTGGGTAGAAGCGGCTGCTCCTGGGCCCCGGCCTCCCTGAGTTCCAGGCCTGTGACTCCTGCTGTCTCCGAGGTCCCCAGGGAGGCTGCTGACTCTGGGCCAGCAGCGCCACCACGGACCCTCCCTGTCCTGTCCTGCTGTCCACACTAATACCAGGCCACAAGGGGTCTGGGCGCTGGGAGGGGCAGAACAGGAAGTGGACAGCAGTCCTGGAGAGGGTCGGTGCCAGCGGACGGCTGGGCACGGGGGGTCTGGACTCCATTCTGCACCACACCCCACACTCAGATTTGAGTGCCCCCGTCCCACCGGCCCTGCAGGGAAACACCCCAGCATACAGATCTGCGCCGCTGCTCCACGCCCGCCACGGGGTCTCAGGTCGGCCCCTGTGCGGCAGCTGCACCTGCTGAGGCCCGCACCGCAGCCTCACCTGCAGGAAGCCCGGGAGCTCCTTCTCCATCAGCCCCTTCAGCTCGCTCTTGGTCAGGCTCTGCTTGCTGCCCTCGCCGGCCGCGTAGCGGGCGAAGACGTCGATGATCAGTCCCATGGCCGTCTCCAGCTGCGTCATGGTGCGGGCTCTGCTGCCTGGCTCTGGGTCTGGCGGCGCTGAGGAGGAAATGCTGTCTGGGCAGCCTCAGCGATGGCTTTATGAGGCCAGCCTTGTTGACACAGGGGGTGGGACGGGCCAGGCACTGGCACTGTGCTGGCCCTTTCTGTAGCTTCCCCTGCCCTGGCCAGTTCAGAGCCACCTTGCCCCGCAGGGCCTGCCCGTGTGGGGGTGACCTCTGAGTCATGGAGGGGTCCTCCCCTCCCTGGGGGAGTGCGGGTCTCTGGGTGAGCGGGCCTGCTGCGTGTTTGTTGAGTGAGTCATAGATGATCCTTCCCTACCTCACTCCAGACTTCAGAATGTGCAGGCATGCAGGGCAGGTCCTGACGAAGTGTCTGCACAGAGGATGATCTGTGTGTGCGAGGGACACGTCACCCCCTCTTCAGAGCAGCCTGGTTACTCGGGGAGCAGCTGAACCCCACACCCTGCCCTGCCCCACCCAGCCACCGCAGCTGAAGGAGCGGCTCCGCAGGGACCCGTCAGGGAAACGCGCTGCAGCCCTTTTGGTCAGGGCATAGCAGTTATGCGGGATCATTCTGACAGGCTGGGCGGGGTACACAGCCTGCCCTTCACTGCACCCTGCAGCCGCTGCCCGCCCCCTCGCTCTTCTCCAGGTCTCCCTGCCACTTGCACGGTCCCTGTCCCTCCTCCTCTCCCACGGACGACAGAAAGCACGCGATATTGGGCTTTCTGTGCCCGCTTATTTCACTTACCGTGGTGAGCTGCGTTTCTGCCCATTTCCCCCAAATGACAAGTCTTTGTTCCTCTTTATGGCTGAATTGCACTCCACTGTGTATGTATGCCACTTTTTTTTCTTGCCTTTTGAGACAAGGTCTTGCTATGCAGTTCAGGCTGGACTTGAGCTCACTTTGTAGCCCAGGCTGGTCTTGAACCTGCAATGATCCTCCTGCCTCAGCCTCCCAAGTCACGTTTTCTTTCTTTTTTTTTTTTTGTACCAGGAATCGAGCTCAGGACCTTGTGCTTGCCAGGCAGGCACTTGTGACGCTAAGCTATATCCCCAGCCCCCAAGCCACATTTTCTTTATCCATGCATCTGTTGATGAGCCCCTGGGCTGGGTCCCTATCTTGGTTATTTGAATAGTGCTATGAAAAACAGGGTATTTAGGTATGGACAGTATGCAGACTTCAACTCCCTCAGTATACACAGGTGATCACGTGCTAGCTCTATTTGTAGTTATGTGAAGAGCCTCTGCCCTGGTTTCTACAGTGGTTATACTAATTTACACCTGTACCCTTGTGCAGGAGCCCCCCCATCTCACCAGGACAAATTTGTTTTGTTTTACCTTTTGGCAGAGCTAGAGATTGAACCCAGAGCCTTTTTACTGACCTGTACACTCAGCTGCATACCCCCACTCTCCTTTTTTGGTTGTTAAATTGCCCAGGCTGGATTCAAACTTTCAGTTTTCCTGGCTCAGCCTCCCAGAGCCCTGGGATGGTAGGTGTGCACATTTAACTTGTTTTTTGCATTCTTGAGGGCAGCCATCCTGCCTGGGGTGAGACGAAATCTCAGTGTAGTTTTGATTTGCATTTCCCTAGTGGTTGAAGATATTGAACTTTTTCTTTCTTTCTTTTTTTAGACAGAGTCTTCTTGTGTATTGCAGGTTGGCCTTGAACTCACTTGTAGTCCAGGATGGCCTCCAACTCGAGGCAGTCCTCCTGCCTCAGCCTCCAGAATGCTGGGATTGATTATAGGTATGAGCCACTATGCCCAGTTGAATATTTTTTTCATATACTTCTTGGCCTTTGTACTTCTCGAGAAGTGTCCGTTTAGTTCATTTACCCATTTACTGATGGGGTTATTTGGGGGCTTGGGGAGCATTTTTTTTTTTTTTGTATGTGTCTTGGATGTTAGTCTTGTCAGAATAGTGGGTGGGGAAGTTTGCGCCTTCACTCTGCTGATTGCTTCCTTCACTGGACAGAGGCTCTTTAATTTGACCCAGTCTCATCTGTTGATTCTTGCTATTATTTCCTGGCCACTGGAGTCCTGTTCAGGAAGTCTTTGCCTGTGCTTAGCACTTCAAGTGTTTCCCCTGTTTTCTCCTAGCAGTTCCAAATTTTAGTTCTTACATTCATATCTCTCTCTTTTTTTTTTTTTTTTTTGTCTTTTTGAGAGACACAGTTGAGGCTGGCCTTGAGCTCACTTTGTAGCCCAGGCTGGCCTCAAACCCACAACGATCCTCCTGCCTCAGCCTCCTGAGTGCTGGGATTACAGGTGTGCGCCATGACGCCTGGCTTACATTTGCATTTTTCATCCATTTCGAAGTGAGTTTT
Organism: Dinomys branickii; assembly: GCA_004027595.1. NCBI lineage: Eukaryota > Metazoa > Chordata > Mammalia > Rodentia > Dinomyidae > Dinomys > Dinomys branickii. Next base: position 17,061 of record PVLD010007983.1, read on the forward strand.
GTCCAGGGTGAGAGGCAGGGGTCTAGTTTCAGTCTCTTATGTACAGAGGTCCAGTTCCCCTCGTACCTCTTGTTAAAGAGGCCGTCTTTTCTCCCATGCATGTGCTGCGGTGCAGGTCCGTGTCCTCTGTCCCCCTCTGTCCCCATCGGTTCAGTGGGGCTCTTGGTCCGATGGCTGTGGGGTATGCTTTGAACTTGGGTTTTGTGTCTCCACCAGCTTAGCTCCTCTCGTTCAGGATGCTTTGGCTATTCTGGGTCTTGTGTGTTTTTATGAGACTTTCAGGATTGTTTTTCCTTTCTTTGAAGAGGGTCATTGGTGTTTTCACTGGCACTGCATCGAATCTGGAGGCTGCTTTTCTGACACTTTTGAATGGATCTGGAGACCTCATGGAGAGTGTCAGAATGTCGCTGTGACCATGGCAGGCAGAGTGTGGCCTCTAGGGGCAGCTGCCTCACATGAAGTGGGGGCTGGTGGCCTGCATGGTCCACAGGGGTCAGTGCTGATTCGAATTGAAAAATCTTACACTTTTTTTTTTTTTTTTTTGTCTTTTTGAGACAGGTTTTCGCTGTGCAGTGCAGGCTGGCCTTAAGCTTGCACTTTCTGTGTCTTTTTCAGAAAATTTAGTTAGAAACATGTCTTTTTCCAAGTTTTGGTTTCAAACATTGGCAGAAACCACAGTAGCACATTTAGGGTCTCCTCGGAGTATGGATCTTTGTAGTCGTCACTGGTAGGGTGGACACGGCTGGAAATTCATGGTCAAACTGTGTGACCTTCTTGACCTTTTCCCTCTGACCTGCCCATGTGGGCAGGAACTGATTTCCCAGGCTAGCCTGTGCGGTATCCCATTGTGAGGCTGTTGGAGTTGCATTGATCTCCAGCGCCAGCTCCTTCCTGATGGAGATTGTGAGCCAGGACTCTGGGTCCCTAGCCATCTGGAAGCCATTTTGTTTCCCATCCTCCGAACTTGGGCTCCTGGAGTCTCTGGGCCCAGCCATGAGATGCCATGGGGTCCTGGGGGCCACAAAGCAGAACACAGTGGTGGAATTGGGTGGTAGGTAGGGTGGTTTTTCCTGATGCCCACCACTCAGAGAGCCCTGGGGGTGGCAGCCTCAGCTGGCTGCAGGGTGGACACAGAAAAAGCTGCTGCAGGAAAGTGGTCTTGCCAGAACCCTCTGGCGACTGTGTCCCCACACGGCTCCGTGGTCAGGAAGCTGAGGAAGCAGCTCCTCGCCCCTCACTCCGGCTGTGTGCTTGGCAGGGCCTCCCAGCCTGGCCTCAGGAGCTCTGGCATCCCTGCCCCGACTGCTGTCTGGTGTCCAGGTACATGGGCACAGGGACCTCGGTGTCCAGCACCAACAGTCCAGACAAAGAAACAGAGTGATAAGGCTCCTCCCTGTTACCCAGCATCCAGGTTCTCACTTCCAGGATGGGAAGGACGAGGGAGGTTGTCCCCGACTTCTGTCAAGGCCACTGCAATGCCAGGCCACTAGGGGGGCCCAGAGGCCTCATGTGAGTCTGGCACCAAGGAGAATTGGACAGTTGTTTTTTTTTATTTTTGAGACAGGGTCTCGCTATGTAGTTCAGGCTGGCCTTGAGCTCACTTTGTAGCCCAGGCTGGCCTGGATCGCGCAACAATACTCCTGCCTCAACCTCCTGAGTGCTGGGATTACAGGATTACACCATCACACCCAGTGAGAATTGGACATTTTTGAGAAAGCCTTTGGGATGAAGTGTGGCAGGTAAGCTCTGCCTCCCGGGCCTACTTGAAGGCCACAGACTCGGTCTGAGGAAGTGACTCATTCTCTGTCCTCTGGAGTCTAGGTCAGGAAAGGAGCTCACAAGACAATGTCGGCCCATCAGAGGTGCCCCTGGGCCCCTGGTGTCTGTCTGGCCTCAGGGCCTGCCCAGAGCTGTGGGCTGGACAGTGCATGGTGGGAGAAATTAGACCCCCAGCATCCGGGTCTCCGCCAGGCGGAGGCAGAAGGGAGAGGGGTCGGAGCAAGGGAAGGGGTGGCAGAGAGGAAGGCAAGGCCCTGGGTGGCTGTAACTGTGACTTGTGCCTGGGAGCAACCTGGAGGGTGGGGAGGACAGGAGGGGGGGCGGGGGCCACAAGGTGTGGATGGATGACAGCACACGGCCAGGGGACGGAGAGCCCTGGAGCCCGGGCACTTTGGAGAGGGACAGTGGGGTCCATGGTGGAGATGGCTCGGGGCTGGACAGGCCAGGAGAGGCCCCCAAGAATGGCCCACTTGCACCTCCCAGCTGCAGGGGGAGCCTCTCGGGGTGCTGGTTCTGTTGTTCCCCACTAGGTCCAGAGCTCCAGCTGATCCCAATGAGCAAGAGCAAAGCTCAGTAGCATTTTTATTTATGTATTTACTTTTGTCATTTAGAGACAGAGTCTCACCATGCAATTCATGCTGGCCTTGAGCTCACTTTGTATCCCAGGCTGGACTCAAACTCAAACTGATCCTCCTGCCTCAGCCTCCTAAGTGCTGGGATTACAGGCATGTGCCACCATGCCTGGCTCTCAGCAGCATTTTTAACAGGGGAGCGTGGTGGAGATGGCCAGATTTGTGACAGGGTCTCACTATGTAGCCTGCCAGGCTGGCCTTGAACTCTCAGCAAGGCTCCTGCCTCATTCTCCTGGGTGCTGGGCCCACAGGCTTGCGCCACCACACCCTGCAGGGTTGGCTCTTCTGAGGCCCTCTCGGCAGCTGATGTGGGTGATGGCTGAGGAGCTGAGGCAGGACACAGGGGTCTCCCACAAGGAGGCTGTGGAGGCTGCGGCCACGCCTGGGCCTGGTTCGGGGCCCTGCACCCCCAGCCTGGGGAACGGCTGCGAGCTGGCTGGGTCTCCACAGAGGCAGGAAAACCAAGGGGGGAGGGAGCCTCTCCCGCCACCTCCCACAGTCCCTGCCTGCAGGCGAGCCCAGGCTGGGAGGGAGGAAGCAGGCGAGCAGACGCTGAGGCTCCTGCTCCCCACATCACACTGCACAAGTACAGTCCTGAGCCAAACCGGTTTCCGCCTCGATAATGCCTCAGACAAATATTTGGTGAGGGCGGAGGCCGGGAGAGCTGGGAAAATCAGTTTCCCAGGGCCAAGCGTGGTCACGAACTGCATAGCTGGGAGCACTGGGACCCTCGCCCAGCCCTTGCGGCCAGGGGCTCCCACACTGCTCCCGGACAGATGATATTTCACCAGGGGCGCGGGAGCGGGGCGGGCTGGCCTTGCAGAATGCAGTGAGCCCTTCTGTGCATCCCCTGCTTCCTTCCTGACCCTGGAAGTGGTGTCCCAAGAAGCGAAAGCTATGTTGCCACTGTGTGGGTGATGATGACTGTCTCCTGCTGCTTGTGAGGGACAGCTTGCTGACCTGCTTGGTTTCCCTGGGGCCTCCTAGCCGCCTCCCCCAGCTTCTGGTGGCCGCTGCAGTCCCTGGCATTTTTTGGATTGCAGCTGCAGCAGTGTGGCCTCTGCTTCTGTGGTCACAAGGATGTCTTCCCTTGACAGGAGCTCAGAAAGACAGGGGTCACATGAGCCACCTGACTTCCTGGAAACGTTCAGGAGGATTTTAGCATGGCCCCAGCTCTGTGCTTTACTTGCTCTTGGGATCCTGTGCTGTTGCCTGGCACAAGATCCATTTCCTGGGAACCAGCAACAGTAATCGCTACCCTCTGAGGCGCGAGAGAGACGCGGGGCTTGGAGGTGAGCAAAGTGCAGGTGCGGAAGCCTGCAGTGCAGCACAAGATGTGCCTGGCAAGTGCTGAGTGGGAGCTGCAACCACTGCAGACCAAGCTCAGTACTGCGACTGAGCTCTGTGTAGGTTTGGACTTAGGCCCAGTACAGAGGTCTGGTCCAAGCCTGTGTCCTCTGCAGAGTTTTAGTAGCTCAAAGCCCAGACAAGATGTTGCTGGGAGGGTTTTTTTTAGGTGTGATCGCTATTTAAGCCCGCAGCACATTAAGGGAAGCAGATGACTAACCCTCATTTTTTTTTTTAATTTTAAAAGTAAAAGAACAAAAACATATTAACAAACAGACACAAAGTAGCATAAGAATAGTACAATCAAAACTGAGTTACAGACAAGGTGACAGGGAATCAACAATGGTTGTTGTATAACATATTGATAACTTCGAAGTGTATATTCAGGAAAACAGATATAGACATGGAAAATTGATCAAACAAGTAATCATCAACTATTCCTTACAATAAAGTGACCTAAGTCAGTAGTACAACTAAGTTAGATATGCTGCATATACATACATACTTACTTACATACATAGATAATTATCCCTTCCTTCATTTTTCATTTTTTTTTACAGTGTGAAAGAAAAAGAACCACATCAACAACAAAGAAAAAAAACAAAAAAACAAAACAACAAAAACACGGAAAGCATTAACAAAGAGACACAAAGTAGCACAATACCAGTATAGTCAGAATTGAATTATAGACAAAGCAACAGGAAACCAACAATAGTTGTTGCACTGCATATTGGTATCTTCAAAGTGTATGCTCAGAAGAACACATATAGACATATAAGATTGATCAAACAGCCAGTCATCAACTATTCCTTAGCATTAAGTGACATAAGACAATAGTAGAACCATGTTAGCCATCCTGCACATATGTATACACATACATACATACATACATTTTTGCCTCTTTCTTTTCTCCTTTCTCTTATCCCATCTGTTCTTTACTTTTGAACAGATTTCCTTTATGTCTCTTAGTTTATATTCCCACCCTCAGGTTCTTACACCAGAGACACAATACATTGCTTGCACATGTACCTCTGATTTATTTCACTTATGAGTATGGTGTCTAATTGTGACCATTTGCCTACAAAGGCCCCAAATCTGTCCCTCTTTATAGCTGAGTAATATTCCATTATATAAAAATGCCACAGTTTTTTAATCCAGTCCTCTGTGGATGGACATTTGGGTTGCTTCCACAATTTAGCTATTACAAATTGTGCTGCTATAAACATGGGTGCATATATATCAGAGTGATATGATGTTTTCAGATCTTCTGGGAAAATATCCAGAAGGGGAATAGCTGGTTTGAATGGAACCTCTAGACCTAGTTTGCTGAGAAATCTCCAAACGGCTCTTCACAGTGGTTGCACCAGTCTGCATTCCCACCAGCAGTGTAGTAGAGTCCCTATTTCTCCACAGCCTCGCCAGCATTTGTTATTGGATGATTTTTTCATACTGGCCAGTCTTACTGGGGTGAGATGAAATCTCAATGTTGTTTTTACTTGCATTTCTCGAATGACTAAGGATGTGGAACATTTTCTCATATATTTATTGGCCATTTGTATTTCTTTTTCTGAGAAGTGTGTATTCAACTCAGATGCCCATTTCTGGATTGGGGACTGACCCTCATTTGGCTGGGCCTCGTCACATCAGGTGAGGACCAGAGAGAGAGAGACAGAGAGAGACAGAGACAGAGACAGATAGAGAGACAGAAACAGAGAGAGAGAGGAGAGAGTGGACAGAGGTTTCCAGAAGGCATCCTGCTCCAGACCATGACAGAGGAAGTCTGCTTGGATTTCTAGCCTGCCCACAGAACCTGGACTCAAAGCAGCGATACCAATTCTTAACCTCTTTCTGTCTCTCTCCCACCTCCCTCCACATCCTCCACCCTTATATACAATGCTCCAGGTCTCTGGAACCTTAATATAACACCACTAGCCTGAATCCAGCCCAGAGGTGGATTTTATTGGCTAACATAGCATTGAAATAAGTAACCAATGTTCAAATGTAACATTTCACCCCTAATCCTTGCACAGGGGGCTGTAATCCACACCATCTGGGAGGCTGAGGTGGGAGAGCCGCAAGTTCAAGGCCAGCCTGGGCAACTTGGCAGGGCCCTGTGCTAAAACACAAAGGGGGCTGGAGCTGGGAATGTAGCTTAGAACTCTTGTCTAGAACGTTCAGTGCCTTGGGTTCAATCTGTAGTACGAGAAAAGAAAAAGAGAGAGAGAGAAAGAAGACTTCGCCCATCCCAGAACGTGGATCCCTAACGTGGAAATCAGCGGACCCCACTGTACCGGGACTCTGCCCCTCCCCCAGCGCCAGGCGGCTGGGCCCTGGTGCCCCTCCATGCCCTACACTGGCCCTGCCTTGGGCATTCAGGGTTCCTGAACTCTGGGTTCAGTTTTGCAAACATTTGGTGCTGGCCCCTTCCACTCCTCCTCCTCCACAGGAGGCCCTGGAGCCAGGGCTGCTGTTCTGCTCCCTGCTCCCCGGACAGCTGCAGGGGCTGGAGAAGTGCCAGGCCGCACAGCCTCCCGGAGCTGAGAGCCCTCAGGCGCCTGCTGGGGCCCAAGGCGGAGGAGGGGGCAGCAGGGAGTCTTGTGCTCAGGGAGGGCAGCGCTGGAGTCTTGTCCACGAGGTGACCACAGCTACCGCCTGGGGGCAGTGAGACCACAACAGAGTGCAAGGGATGCTGGCCCTTAGCGACCGTGACCCTCAGCACCGGGGCACACCTGGGCATGGTGTGCAGATTCTGGGGGTGCTTGAGAGAAAACCCGCTAACTGCTGCCTACCGCCACCCTTTCTTTCTGGACCCCCAGAAATGAGACTACCGAGTCAACGGGCTCACAGCTTTGAGGACCGCTAAATATTGTACTTTTAACCTTTACGGACATGCTTGATATTACTGTCATTGATTATCAGTACTGGGAACTGTAGAAAACAGAAACACTGGAACCTGATCACCCCACACACACCTTTTTGCAGTACTGGGGACTGAGCCGAGGGCCTTTGCCTTGAACTGTATCCTTGCCCTTTTTTATTTTATTTATTTATTTTAAAAATTTTTTTGGCCTTCTTTATTTTTAACTTTGACACAGGGTCTTGCTAAGTTGTTAAGTTTCCCAGCCTGGGCTTGATCATGTGATTCTCCTGCCTCAGCCTCCCAGCATGCTGAGATGACAGGTGAGTGCCAACACCTGATTTAATCTTTACTGAAACTCTTTATATTCCTTTCATTAACTTTTAATACTGGGAAATACAAAGAATAAAACACTGGGCTGAGCTTCTCTCTCAAATAATTGTTGTTGACATTCACAGTTAGCGGTATGAAATTCTTCCCCAGCAGACAGGGAAATCAAGCTAGGCCAGAAGGCACCAATGGGCGTGAAACCCTGCCCTGTCTGCTTCAGCCCCTAGGAACCAGGTATAGCCCCACTTTTGCGGACTGCATGTGGGTACACTGGGCTTACTTCCTTCCTCCCTGGGCTTCAGGGAGCTGAGTCCTCTCCTTTCTTGCTGCTGGCTGCCTTGGTCAGGGCCCCACTGTGGAGCTCTCAGCAATACAGTACAGGCCTGGCATCCGAGTCTCTGCCTGCGGCGACAGCTGGTCCTCTCACTTGCCAAGGTGGCTCAGGTGAGGAGCGGTACAGCTGCCCTAACTAAACATGTGCTCAGGCTATGAACAGAAACCTCTGGAACCTGCTCCATCCACACCCAGCTCTCAGCCACACCCTCCCGGGCCTGTCTGAACTCACTGCCCAGCCGCTCCCTGCTGCTCCTACACTGCTGCAGCCTGAGCCTCATCACGGATGGCAGCTGCTGTCACTGTGAAACCCTGGAGCTGCTCCCTGTGCTTTCGGCAGGCCAGAGACCACACCCTCTGAACTCCACACCCCTCACTTAGTCCCTTAGCTCTTGGGTCTTGTGTGGGCCTTGGCTGGTCCACCTGCTTGGGACACTTTTTTTTTGTGGGTGCCAAGAATCCAGCTCAGGACCTCCAGTTTGCCAAGCAGGCACTGTGCCACTAAGCTATATTCCCAGCCCCTTGGGACACTTTATAACCTAGATACCTTGTCTCTATCTATTTTGTATTTTGAGGCAGTCTTGCTAAATTCCCTGGGCTGGGTTCCAACACCCCCCTGCCTCAATCTCCTGGAGTGCTGGGAGAGTTACTTCTTTAACAAACTCTTAGGTAGCTCTTCCTGTGTCCAGGTACAGTTCTAAGCATCTTTTAGATCCCAGACACAGTTGTACGAGCACTCTGTACACCCGTAATTCCAGCACTCAGGAGGCTGAGGCAGGAGGATCATTGGGAGTTCAAGACCAGCCTGGGCTACAAAGTGAGCTCAAGGCCAGCCTGAACTACATAGCGAGACCCTGTCTCAAAAGGCCAAAAATAAATACATAAACAAACTATGGGCCTGTGAACACTCAACCTAGAAGGGGTATTCTCCACTTAGACAATAGCCACAATCAAGGAGACATTTCCACTCCGAAAAAAATGTATTTAGCTCCCCTTTCAGGGCCAGGTCAATGGTTTTGTTCATTTGCATAAAAAACTGGTTGTCAGCATTTGTTCTTCATGCAGATGAACTCGGTAGCCCACTGCCACTCCAGGCTCACTGTCTGTGATGTCTGGGCTCCAGCATGTCAACTGGGAACTGTGTCCTGATTCCTAGTGAGGCGACTGCAGTGGTACACCGAGTCCCCAGCCCCTCTAGGCCCTGGGAGCCTGCTAGCGTGGAAAGGAAGCTTAGCCAGAGTCTACCCGCAGCCAGCAAACGCCTACCTGGAACTCACCCTTGTGCTCAGTCACCCGCCCGTCACCAGTCACGTGGGCAGGTACTTTTCCCAGGTGGAACAGAAAGAAAGCACAGCTTCCTCCTTCACCCCCCCACCCCCCATGCGCGGCCGAGCTGGGAGCTCACACCCGCCAGAGTCTGGGTTCTTTTTTTTTTTGCGGTACTGGGGATCGAACTCAGGACCCTGCGCTTGCTAGGCAAGCGCTTATTCCATTGAGCTATATCCCCAGCCCGTGGAGTCTGGGTTCTTGATCCGACCGATACAGCCCCGTCATGTCTGCTCACCTGTAGGCCTCAAATTCCGGGACACACAAAAGACAGCAGAACACAGGGTGAACTTCAAGACTTCAAGACCACAGTAGTTTACATTCTGGGCCATATTCTTTATGTGATAATATTTCATTAAAAGACCTTTTTGATAGGCCAGGTGTATAGCTCAGTGGTACAAGCACCTGCGTGGTAAGCGCAAGACCTGAGTTCAATTTCTGATATTAAAAATTTTTTTTTAAAAAAAGCTCTTTTTCAAATTGAACACAGTATTAATTTTTAAAAAACTGCATGAGGGTATGGTGGCACACGTCTGTAACCTCAGTACTCGGGACTGAGGCAGGAGGATTGCAATCTGAAGGCCAGGCTGTCTTACAAAGTGAAACAGTGAGACCTGTCACAAACAAACAAAAAGCCACGGAGTAATGGCTTGAATCTGTAATCCCAGCACTTTCAAAAGCTGAGACAGGAGGATCCCAGATTTGGGCCTAGCCTGGACAATTTAGGAATTTAGAGAGAACCTGGCTCAACATAAAAGACATCTTAAGGAAGGACTTAGGATGCAGCTTGGTGCTGTGGCCCTGGATTCAATTCCCAGCACTGTACCAGGAACAAGAGCAAAACTGCGCCTCAAAAACTAAGACTTAAAGCCATGGTATTGTTTTTTGTGTTTTTTTTTTTGTCTTTTTGAGACAGGGTCTTGCTACACAGTTGAGGCTGGCCTTGAGCTCACTTTGTAGCCCAGGCTGGTTTCAAACTCGCAACGATCCGATCCTCCTGCCTCAGTCCTCCGAGTGCAGCGATTGTAGGCGTGCGCCACCACGCCCGGCTTAATTTTTAATGTGGTGGGAAACATGAATAGAATAATGGGGAGCCAGGCGCGTGGCGCACGCCTGTAATCCCAGCACTCGGGAGTCTGAGACAGAAGGATAGTTGCGAGTTCGAGACTAGCTTGGCCTACAAAGTGAGCTCAAGGCCAGCCTGAACTGCATAGAGAGACCCTGTCTCAACAAGAAAAAGAAAAAAAAAGAAAAGAAAGAAAAATGGGGAAATCAATGCAATCCCTCATTCAGTGGAGAAGCAGGGCAAAGTCATGGTTTCGTGACTTCTGAGTTGTGACGGTCATACCCCGGGCCGACAGAAACAAGCCCAACGACCTCCGGCGACAGCGTGGGGGCCGTGGGAACCGCGGGGACGTGTTCACGCTAGTTGGCAGAGATGCTCCTTACATCCGGGCTCCACTGTCCACATCAGATCTCGCTCTCCCCTGAAACCACCCAGGGAGGAGAGGGACCGCCCGCCCTTTGTCCCTATACGACTGGCCGGGACCCTGCTGTCCCCTTCTGTCCCCGCCTTGTCTCGCTTGCGGACTTCCTGCTGCTTCTCCGCCACCTCAAGGTCCAGGCGTTTCCAGGGAAACTGCAACGGCCACGCCCACAAACCTCCAGGGCCTCTCCTGACAAGCTTGGCCCTCAGGTCCCGCCCATTGAGGCCACGCCCATCAAGAGCGAGCTCCGGGTTGCGCAGGCGCGGTGACGTCCTCCTTTCCACCCCGCCCCGAGTCGCCCGCGGGCTGAGCTGAGTTCCGAGGGGCACGTGTGTGGATGCTGAGGGTTCGTGGGGTTTTGGGAGATGGCTGTCGCATCCCAGCGTCCCCTCCAGCACTTGTTCTGTTCATAGCGAAGTTGGGTGCCATGGTGCAGGCAAGTTTGTTCACAGAAGAGTTAGAACTCTCGGCGTTGCTCTGGTGACACAGCCCTGCCCAGCACTCCGGGGCCGTCGAGCCACACGCTAATATTAAGGAGGAGCAGCACAAGATAAAAATAAATACAGGAACCATTCATCCCACCAAGAGCTGGTACCCATCTTTCCCCAAAGTTACGCACTTCCTTACCTAAGTCAGAGGAGCCTTTTGTGAGTCTTGACAGTGGTCAGTTTTAGCTTACAACTTTAGAAGCAGCTGAGAAGCCAGTTAGAAGCCAGGTGACATTCCCGAGGGGCCTAGATTTGCTTCCAGCTCCTTTGCCCGGCCTACACTCTCCAGTTTCACTCTCGGAATCCCGGGCAGGTCCCTCCGGATAGTGCGCTCAACAAACTCCTGTGTTTTCCAGCCTCTTGACTGTTGGCAAAAAGGCTGAAGGAATCAGCGCTCTTCCATGCACTGAACCCCAGCTTCACAACTCATTGTGTGTGCGTGCGTGCGTGTGTGTGTGTGTGTGAGAGAGAGAGAGAGAGAGACAGAGAGAGACAGAGAGAGACAGAGAGAGAAACAAATCCTAGGCATGAGGATTTGATGAAGCACTGCTGCTTCTGAGAGGAGGTTGCCATGTTCAAGGACAACAGCCGCCTCTAGCAGCTAAAGGAGCCCTGAGCTGTTCACCAGCCAGGCCCTGGGGCCCTGGATTCTACCAGCAGCGTCCGTGCAACTGGAAGCAGTTTCTTCCCACAGCCTCCAGCGCTCAGAGTCCAGCCAGCTCACCTCGACGTTGGAGAAGCCTAAGGCAGCCTGAGCTCCCAATGGCAGATTGAGGTAACAAATGTGCTGTGTTGTGCTGCTGTTTGTGGATTCATCTCCACAGCAGAACACCGGTGCAGGAAGGATCTGGTTAGAAGAGGGCTTGAAACTCAGTCTGAAAACCATTTGAACACGGTTAGGAATAAGTCTGTGGCCCCTGTTCTTCCTAAGAATGCGGGGAGGTGGGTACAGACCTAGAGGTCTCGCCCTAACTTCCTCTCCTCCAGGCCCTTTTGGACAGTCTGAGCCCCCGCCCCATGTACACAGGCACTGCTGGCTTTCTAGTACAGATCCATATTTGGCCAAATGAGTCAGGTTCCCCCACTTGGTTCTATTTTTTTTCTTTTTTTTTTTTTTTTTGTCTTTTTGAGACAGGGTCTCACTATGCAGTTCAGGCTGGTTTTGAGCTCACATAGTGCCACATGTCTCATGATAATGACAGTTGTCTGAGTTACTTCACAGGGATGTGAAGGCCACTTTTGCTGAAGTACTGACCTTTCCTTGGGCCTGCAGCCCCTGACAGGTGATTGGAAGGAATGAAAGGCCGCGGCATCTCTGTCTTTACCTTGTGTCTGTGCCTCTCGCTTCTTTAACCTTTGTGTCAGAGTCTGCTCAGCCCCGCAGGTCCATGCGCTGATGCCTTGTCCAACGCCGTAAGCTCTCAGCTTTAGGGAGAAGAGGACCTGATTTGGGAGCTCCCTCTTCTCCACTCTTTGGCCAGACTGAAGCCTTTTTTCCTCCCCAGCACTGGTCTCTCAGACATCAACTTTTCCATGGGATAAAGCCGGCAGCATGGTGGTGCACACCTGTAATCCCAGTACTCAGGAGGCTGAGGCAGGAGGATTGCTGCAATTTTGAGACCAACCTGGGATACATAGTGAGTTCAAGGACAGACTGAACTATATAGCAAGACCCTGTCTCAAAAAACAAACAAAATAAAAAAAAAACAAAAACAAAAAATCCATGCTATGAGCCTCCAGACCTGCGGTAATAAGTGGACCAATTTGCAGAATTACAATACTGTCAATCTGTTTTGTTGTGCTTTTGTTTTCAGTATTAGGAACTGAATATAGGGTCTTTGCATTGACCTATATCCCCAGCCCTTTTTCATTTTTTAAAAAATTTTCTTTTTTTTTCCTTTGTGGTGCTCAGCATCATTCCTTCCAATCACCTCTGTTCTTTAATATATTTTGATATAATTATGTGTATAAAGAGTTTTCATATATTAGCCAGGCATGGTAGCACATACCTGTAATCCCAGCACTGAGGAGGCTGAGGCAGGAGGACTGCTGCAAGCTGGAGGCCAGCACGGGCTACATGGTAAAATCAAGGCTACCCTGAACTACATAGTGACACCCTGTTTCAAAAAATAAAACAACGAAGATAACAACATGTGATATATTAACTATTGTTATTCTCCTATTATTTTGTTATGAAATTTTTGTTTTACCTTTTTTCTACTAAAAGACATCTTAATTACTAAATAAACAAAAAATATTTTTCTTGTATTGAAAACTGCCATACAAGGGCTGGGGATATAGCTCAGCAGCCTAAGTGCCTGTCTGGCAAGTGTAAAGTCCTGAGTTTGATTCTCAGTACCCCTTAAAAAAATCTACCAACACTCAATAAAATTTATTAAATAAATAAATAAAAACTGCCTGTCTTGGTTACTTTTCTCTCGTTGCTGAGACAAAATACCCAATGCCCAAACTGAAGGAAGGAAAGGTTTACTTAGCTTACAGTTTGTGGAGGTTTCAGTCCATACTTGGCTGGTTCTGAGGCAGAGTGGCACATGGCAGAGGGCAAACTGTTCATGGCAGCAGAGCACAGCAAAACAACCAGAGCAAAAGGGAGGAATGGCGGCAAGCAGCCTCTCTCCTTCCCTTACATTGCAAACAGCCTACCCCCACCCAGGGGGCGTGTAGCACTCACACAGTCTCCATGCTCTCCTCTTCCACAGACTCAGGATGTGTACAGAGCAAGCACCCTGGCTACCTGCTGAATCACCCCCACAAACCTCTAGCCTCCCCAAGTTGACACAATGTATCAACCATAACACTGCCATATGCTAAGATTTTCCAAATTCCCTTTGTACTGGGTTGAGTACCCCTCCCAAATTCATGTGCTCTAAGACCTCCAAGGGTGACCTTACTGAGAATGTGTCTTCCCAGCTGTAGTTAGGATGAGGTGGGCCCTAATGCACTGACTGACGTCCTTATGGGAAGGCCACATGAAGACACAGACACGGAGAAAGGGCCCCAGACAAAATCCATGGAGCTGAGGTCGCCTGCAGTGACCGGAAGCTGGGAAGCGGTCCAGAGGTGGCCGCAAGGGCTCTTCCCTAGGGGATGCAGACGGCCAGCCTGCCAGCACTGTCAGACTTCAGCCTCTGGAGCTGTAAGAACATATCTGGTGTTCGAGCCACTCGAGGGGGCAGTTTGTCACACTGTCCCTAGGAAACTGCTCTCTGTTATCTGGCCCTGTTGCAAGTGGTATTGCTATGGAGGAAACCCTCCATGGATCCTCTAGCTTCTCTTGCCCAGGGTGACTTAGAAATCACTAATTTTGGAGGTCACACAGCTGGTCAATAGCTTATAGGTCCCCAACCCACTGGCCGTGGACAGCACCTCTGCCGTGAGCTCTCGGGGACTAAGAGGCCACTTCTGCTGAAAGTGCTGATTCTCCCCCGGGGCTGCAGAGACAGTCGGAGCTGGGTGCAGGGTGTGGCATCTCTGTCTCCACATTGCGCCTTAATCTTGGGGCTAACAACGCCTTTCAGCTGCCAACACCAGACCACAGAGGGAGCAAAGCGTGGTGGCCCCCGGGTCCTGGTGTGCCGCTCGTAACCCCAGGACAGGACAGCCCCCTTCTTGGACGTCTCTGTCCCTTGGGATGCCTGTGTGTGTGCCCCTCAGTTGCCTGGAGTTGAGAAGCTGTAGTGGCAACCGAGGAGAAGGACATTCTTTAGTGAATCTTTCGATGGATTACCTCAGGCCTGACCAAGCCATGTGATTGATTGGTTCCGGAGGAAGTCTAGCAAAAGCATTGGTGTAAAGGAAATGATATCAGGGCCTGTGTTCCTGTGGAAAGCTGTGGGACAGCACTAGATGCTTTGCTGAGATACACCCGAAGGAATGACGCCACGATGGCTAAGTCAAATCTCCTTCCTGGGATAACTGAGTTGTACTGTCCTTGCTAAACCTGTTGATACCCTCCCATTCACCCTGCTGCTGCCTTTGTTCTTCCTCAATAAAAAGTTACTGAAAATGGGAATAGAGGCTGCAGTCCGAGAGATCGCAGCCCCCTGATCCCATAACTGTCTCTCTCGTTTTTTCTTTTCTTCTGTGGGCATGTCGTTCTCGGGACCCATCCCCCTAGACAGAAATGGAATATAGACCAACACTATTTGAGCTGTTATTGTGTCTAGAAACCCCAAAGCACTAGAAACCCTGCTATGAATGCTGGCGATTCAAATACATATCTGATTCTTTGCATTTATTTACTCATTTATTTATTGATATGGGGAATCGAACTCAGGACCTTGCACTTGCCAGGCATGTGCTTATGCCACTGAGCTATATTCCTGGCCCTACATTTATATTTTAAAACACCCTCTCACTGGAATGTGACAGTTGAATGGTTTTAAAAACAATGCCCACAAATTGTTCAATGCTTCTCTCTTCACTGGGTGAACTCACGCCGTCCTCTGGAGAGCTCGCGCTGGACCCGTCTCGAGGAGAATGCCGCGGGAATGACAAAACCAGGTAGCACTGTGAGCTGCAGACTGCAGCTTTCACAGAGGCTTTCTCTGGGTCTCGGGGTAACTCCCTGTTATGGTTGTGTCTAGATGTCCTCCTAAAGCTTCATGCAGTCATAGGTGGGTCTTTCAATGTAGTTCATGCTGGCCTTGAACTCACATGTAGCCCAGGCTGGCCTTGAACTTCAAACGATCCTCCTGCTTCAGCCTCCCCAGTGCTGGGATTCCAGGTGTGTACCACCGTGCCTGGCCTGCCGCTTTGCTGCCTTCTGCCTCCACTTCGCCTCTTTGAGACCCCTCTGCCATGTGTTCCCCTGTCTTGGAGACAGCTGAGTATGGGCTGAAACCTCCACAATCTATGGGCTAAATAAACCCTCCTTTCACTTTGAGTGTCGGAGGTTTTGTCTCAGCAAGAAGAGTATCTGAGACAGTTCCTCTGGGAACACTAGTGTCAGGAGGCCCGAGGAGGGCGCCACATGGCAAGGAGTGGCTACAGGACAACACCCAGCTAAGTTGTCCACCCTGACAGGAATGGGAACAGGAAGAGTGCAGCATGTGGTCTCTAGGACCCTCAAGGACCACCAGGCAGAGCAGAGCCCCTGGCCCGGCTGTGGCTTCTTTTCCTCTGGCTTGTCACAGTGCACCCTTGGAGCTTCAGCTCCTTCTGGCTGCTTCCCTCCATGTGCCAGGACTTCCTTGGGAGTTGGACAAGCACAGGTTTCAGCAGACCCGGCTTGGAATTTCTTTGGTGATGTGATTACTCCAAAGATTTAGGATGTGCTGTGAGCCTGTAACCCTAGCTGCTTAGGAGGCTGAGATAGGAGGATCACAAGTTCAAGAGCATCACGGGCAACTAAGACCTTGTCTGAAAGTAAAATTGAAAAGGGCCAAGGCTGCCCCTCCGTAGCTGGTGCTTCCTAGCTGCTACTAAGCCAGAACTGAAATGAAACAAAACAAGATAAAATAAAAACCAGCTTGGCCCTAGGTGCCTCCTGCTAGCTCCCAGCGTGTGCATAATCCCAGCAGGAACCTCGGGGGCGGCACAGGCAGTGCCTGTGGAGGGAAGGGGACAGTGCCCACATTCAGCCATCCCCGGAGGAAACTAGAGGCCGAGTACTGCCCACCATGGTGGTTCCTGCCCCAGCAGCCCTCCCAGCTTTCTCAGTGTGGACAGAGCCCTAACCCTAACCCTAACCCTAACCCCAAACCCTAACCCTGTGGCACTTTCACTGGTGGCTCTTGGGTCTCTTTCATAGAAGCTGCTGCAGGAACCACAAGTGACCACCTCTGACTGGCCTGTCTTGGGCGAGGTTATAGGGGTCATCCCCATACCCCTCCTGCCCTCAGAGACTGAATTCAGCAGTTTTTTTTTGGCGGTACTGGGGATTGAACTCAGGACCCTGCGCTTGCTAGGCAGGCGCTTATTCCACTGAGCTATATCCCCAGCTCCTGAATTCAGCACTGAATTCCCCATACCCATCACTGCTGTCCCCGCACAGATGAAACGAGCAGCACTCAGCCTGGCCACCAGCTTGGCTTTGCTTTTTCAGACAGGGTCTCACTGGGTAGCTGTGATGGATTGACAACTGGTGGTCAGCTTGTTAACACCCAGCTGAATTGAACCAGCACGGTGCTGGGTGCTGAACTGAACCAGCATGGTGCCCACCTGAGGACTGTTGCCAGCAGCATGAGAGGCAGAACCCAAGAGGAGGCTGCTAGAGGCTGTCAGGAGCTGGCAGAGGCTGTGAAAAGCTGTTGGGAGGCTGTTCAGGAGCTACTGCTTCTCTTGGGCTATTCTGTTGGAGGAAGCTCATCGGTGCTGTCTGTCCTGATGAACTCGGCTGTTCTCGTTGTCAAAGGAGCTTCAGACCTTGCCCAAGAATGGCTTTGGTTCACTTTGGGGGAGCTCTGGTCCTTACATTGAGCATCGATTCCTGGCTCCAGCGGGGAAGATGGTGCATTGCCAGTCTCCTGGATAAGCTTGTCACGTTGCCTTTCCTGATGTGAACTTGGCTGTCCTGATCATTGGAGGGGACTGGGACCTCACAGTCACTGAGGACAGCTGAGGTTCTCTTTGGGATCTCTGGTATTTACTTTGAGCATCGCTTCCTGGCTCCAGTGCTGATTCCTCAGCCTGCTAGCAGATCCTTCATCCTGCTGGCATAGACTTTCGGAACTTTGGGCCTTTCCAGTGTAGATCTGTGAAACGGGGCTGTATGAGACACTGTCATGGGCTCTTGCCCTCCAGCTGGACTCAAGGGAGGCATTGCCATGAGCTCTAAGGCTTCAGCTGGACTCATGGAGGACATTACCATGGGATCCAGGCCCTCAGCTGGATTCTTTGGTCATCAGTGTGTAGTAGTTAGTGTGTAGATTTCCTGTACTCTTTTTGACTCTTTGGGTGACTATTACAAAACAACCTGTGTCCTATATCGTATTGTTCCCCTTGTAAAACCCCAAACTGCAACAGTAGCTCAGGATGGCCTTGGCCTCTCAACCCTCCTGTCTCACCACACACTACCTGGGGTCCTATTCTTTCCTTTGTTTATATTAGTGTATGTTTGCAGGACATAATGATCATGGTCCTCATGGGGAGTTGGTGCCTTTGCAGGACACACCTTAGTTTGTTTTGAGAGAGTCTTGCCCTGCAGTTCAGGATGGCCTTGAACTCACTCTGTAGCCCAGGCTGGCTGTAAACTTGTGGTGACCCTCCCGTTAAAAATCAACTACGCGGGCTGGGGATATAGCTCAGTGGAGTAAGCACCTGCCTAGCAAGCGCAGGGTCCTGAGTTCAATCCCCAGTACCGCCAAAAAAAAAAAAAAAAAAAAAAAAAAATCAACTACGCAAGGAAGTGTAGTATCCGGGAACAGGAAAAGGGCCTAGTGCCAAACTGGAAAATGGTAGTATGAGCTGTGATCTAGCTAGCAGCACTGCACCAATGCTAGATATTTTTGTTTGGGCAACGAACAAATACAGCTTTCTTGTTATTGTGTCCCAGTTCACAGTTCCATTTTAACTGATTATTCCCCCTGGAACTTACAGCACACTTTTTTTGGGGGGTGGGGAGGGTGTCTTTTTGAGATAGGGTCTCACTATGCAGTTTAGACTGAACTTGAACTCCCTTTTTCTTGTTTTTGGTACTGGGAATCAAACCCACAGCCTCATTCTTGCTTGAACTCAAGTCCAGGCTGGCCTCAAACTCAACCTTCCTGCCTCAGCCTCCCAAGCGCTAGGATTACACGTGTGCTGTTACGCCTGGCTAGCAAATTCATTCTTTCTCAGCTTGGAGGCAGGGCTCACCCTCCAAGGCCAAGCTCACGAACTGCTTGTCCTAGGAAGCTTTCCTAGACCTCTGCCTGTGTCCTCTCAAATCATGGTGGCCGTTATAGGCTGTGCCAGCTTTTTTTTTTCTTTTTGGACAGGGTGTCACTATGCAGTTCAGGCTGGCCTTGAGCTCACTTTGTAGCCCAGGCTGGTTCTTGAACTCACAACAATCCCCTTGCCTCAGCCTCTCGAGTGCTGGGATTATCTACTGTTTTTTCTACCATCTAGGCTGCTCAGGAAGCAGACTAAGGTGAAAACGTGAGTGCAGGAAGGATTTTTAGGGATCCACACCTGGGGGAGGGGATGAGCCTGTTGGGCATGAGACTTGGCTGGACTGCAGCCTAACAAAAGCTTCAGCTAGTGCCAGAGCTTTGACACTGAGACCCCTCCAATCCTGTCCTAAGTGTGGAGACAGGGCCCTCTACATGTGGCCCTCATGGGAAAGTTGTGAGCTCAGCAGGGCACCTCCCCTGGGAGGGCCAGCCAGCCCATGGCTGTGCTAGCCACTTCTGGCGGCCTGGAACCTCAGGCCTTCATTTCTGTGGGGTAGGTACATCACAAGAGGTGATCCAGTACTATGGTTAGCATCGCCAATGATGGGACACATTTGAAGGAAGGCAGAGTATTTGGAGGACTAGTGCCTATTTATTATTTAACACATTAAAGAAAAAGTTCCCGTATTTAAAAAAAATATATAGGGCAAGGAACATAGCTCAGTGCATTAGTGCCTGCCTGGCAAGCGCAATGTCCTGAGTTTAATCCCCAGTACCACCAAAACAAAACATAGACCGTCCTCACCAGCTTGTGCGTCATCCTCGCACAGTGCCACACTAATCTCCTCTGGGGCTCCACCTTTAGCACACCTGCTGCAAGAACGCCATTCACTGCATTTTTGATCACACCTCGTACTGCGTGTCTTCCCCACCCCACTCTGATCACACCGTCATTACACTCAGTGCACAAGAGCAAAGAGTCCAATTCCAACTGGAGAGCGCAGCTCTCATCTGAAACTCTTGGGCTCGGGACCACCCTGGGCTCCTCCCTACACTACAGCCAGCGCTCCCCTGACCACCCCCCCAAAGGCTTCCCGCGGGCCGGAGAGCTGCTCACCTGTTCAGCAATGAGGACAATGAAGGAGAAAACGTTCATTCTTAAAAAAACAAAACTTACTAACTTCCTAGGAAGATCTTCTGTCTTTTCAAGCAAATGAGTACTTTTATTAACATGGTTAAGGTTTTTTTTAAACATGGTAGGGTTTTGACCTCAAATACTCATCAGGTCTGCTACTTAAATGAACTTACAGCTGGACAACACAGGAACTTTGAAGATGCCTCTTCACTGACCAACTCAGGCCCAATGTCGACAGTTCCATGGTTTTTTCTGAAGCCCCTCAAAGGCCTTTGCAAATAGCTTTTGTTTTATGCCCAGAATCCCCTATGACATCAAAGTGTACAGAACCCCAGGATCTCTCCTCCTATGCTAGGTTCCATAGAAACTGAGCTGAGTTAGGTTGTCCAAACAAACTCACCAGACAGGTCACATCAGGTGGTGTATCACAGAGTTTAAATTGTGAATGAAATACGTCTCTCCTCCTTTGGTCTCACACAGAAATTAAAGTCCCCGGTACAAACAATGCTACCCCTCCTCCTCCCGGTCCAGCAGTCCTCTCTGGATCAGGCCCTCGGCATCCCAGGTGAAGTCTGGTCCCTTCTTCAGCAGCCGCTGCGTGGAGTCCTCTTGTGAGCGCAGCTCCTCAGCACCTCCAGAGCCGCAGATCTCCAACTCTGAGTCTCACGCGTCACAGACCCAAAGTGCCAGGGAGCGATCAGGTCACACAAGAAAGAGCAAAGCATCTCAAAAATTTAGAAATAATAACCAAAGCCTGGAAACAAATGTGACTGCCGCAAGAGCTTACAATCTAGGCCCTAATTCCTGTATGTGAGAGCGTTTCCAAAACAAAAGTTACTTCCCCAAACAAAAACATCGAACAATCAAAACTCATATTGAGGTCATCAACCACGGATCACAGCAGAAAAGTAGTGCAGGTGAGAACAGAGCGTAGACAGAGAAAAAGGGAAAACAAAAGGCTCTCTGGTCTCAGCTTCTCCGGGGGGGTCAGCCAATCTCCACCGCCTGACCAGAATCCATCGGCTGGAAACCTAAGCAGGACAGGGAGAGATCCGTCAGCGCGAGGCCGGTCCCCCTGGAAACACACGCAAACTCAGGAATCGTCCGCAGGCCTCCCCTCGGACAATTCTACCCCCATACCCCTGCTACACGGGCTGTAGCGCCTGGTTTTGCCCCATTAGTGACATTTAGATTTATTATCATTATTATTGTTGTTGTTACTAGAAATCGAATTCAGAACTTTGTGCTTGCCAGGCTGGCGCTCTGCCGCTGAGCTACCTCCCCTGCGATTGTTAATAGTATTATTATTTTGTCTTTTTGAGACAGAGTTTCACTATGCAGTTCAGACTGGCCTTGAGCTCACTTTGTAGCCCAGGCTGGTCTCGAACTCGCAACGATCCTCCTGCCTCGGCCTCCCAAATGCTGGGATTACAGGCGTGCGCCGCCACGCCGCGGGACGTTTTCAATTCTGTAATTGCTGCGCCCTCAGGTTACAACCAAACGCGTACCTAGCCAAAACACGAGCCTTTTCCCAGCCTAGCACCGTAAAACACCGTTTTGGCGGTAGGTCGCGACACGTCCTGGGTTAAAAGCCGAGCTCGCGCCCACTCTCCCCACCCCACGCACATCTTTATTTTCATTTTTCTGGAAGCAGGGTGTCGCTAGGAGCACAGGCTGGCCAGGACCTCGCGCCGACCCTCCTGCCTCGGCTTCCCGAGCGCGGCCCGCGCACCCCCGCGCCCGGCCGCCCTTACCGCCGGCCGCGCTCACGACGATTCGCCCTTCTCTATCCGCCGCACCAGCTGCACCAGCATCTCGGCCATCTTCGCCATCTCCTGGGCCTTCTCCTCGGCCTTGTCGCCCCGCGGGCCGGGCCGCGCCTGCGCGCCGTCGGCCGCGCTCTGCAGGTGGTTGAGCGCGCTCTCCTCCGAGGCCTCCACCTGCGTCTTGATCTGGATCAGCAGATTGTCCATCTCCCACAGCTTGCCGCGCTCGCGCGCGTGCGCCCGGCCACGCTCGCGCGTCAGCGCCGCGATGTCTTCGCGCATCTCGTGGATGACGGGCAGCAGGAACTGCTCGAAGTCCTCCTCGGGCTCCAACACCTCCACCTCCTCGGGCTCCGCCAGCTCCACCGCGTCCAGGGGCCGCATCTCGCCGCTGCTTCCGACGTCTGCGGGAGGCAGAACGCACGCTCGCCGCGCGCAGCGACAGAGCCCCCACGGCAGCCCCTGCAAACTTCCACCCTTCAACTTTTCTCCTCAGAGAAGCGGCGAAGAAGCGACCGACAAGCAGGGCAGCGCCGAACAAAATGGAGTCCTGGGCGTCAAGCAGCGCTCGGCGCGTTGCAGCCGCTTTCACGACGCGGCCGGGCCCGCTTTACGGTCATGCTACGAGGCGGCCGACGCGTGCACGCGCAAAGAAGGCGGGGGGCGGGGGCGCGCGCGCAGGCACGCACTAGCGCCCCTCCCCCGTGCCCGGGCTCCTACCTCTGTGGCGCCCGGGTGTGCCAGTGAGAGCTTTCCAGTGCCCTCCTTCTGGTGCTTATCGGGGACGGAGCTCACGTTTTCAGAGGTTTCCTGCCCTGGAAGAGGAGGATTTAGGGAACCGCGCAGTCAAAGGCGGTGACGTCCGGGCCGCCTCCAGGGCCCCTCCTCGGAAGCCGAGGGACCGCCCCCCTCCCCCGCCGGTGTAGGGCGCGGTCAGCAGTGCCCTGGGGGCCGTTTGACTGCTGGGTCCAAGCCGCTGTGGGACCCCTCCCGAGGGCCCCGCAGGCCCAGAGCTCAGTGGACGTTGCAAAGAAACCGTCGCCAGCCCTCGCTAGGACCACGGCTTCCTCTCCCCTCCCCCGTTCCCTTTGCCATCCCCAGGCAGGGGTCCGCCGAGCCCCGCCCCAGCGACCCGCACCCCACCGTGTCCTGTGGCCCCCTCTGCTCTGCACCCTCGGGATTGACCGCCGTGGCGGGTCAGCTGTGCTTCCCTACATGGAGCTGAATTAGTAAATTTGCTCTCACCTATTCGACCCCGCAAACTTTTAAGGGAGGATGTTAAGTTTCTAATCTGTTGACCTAGTCACTAAAAAGCAATCAGTGTTTCAGGAATCCAGCTTGTGCAGTTAGTTGGTTTGCTTTCCAGTAGTGGGAGGTAAGTCACAGACAAAGTCTGTCATTTAGCCAAATCATTTCACTAAAGATAAAAAAACAAAACGTCATGAAAATGCTTTCTTTCTGGTTTTTTTTTTTTTTTTTTTTTTTTTTGTCTTTTTGCAACAGGGTCTCACTATGCAGTTCAGGCTGGTCTTGAGCTCACTTTGTAGCCCAGGCTGGCCTCGAATTGGCAAGGATCCTCCTGCCTCAGCCTCCTCAGTGCTGGGGTTACAGGCATGTGCCACCATGTCCGGTTTATGAACATGCTTTGTAAACAGCAAGCATAGACATGTAACATAGTGCAAGCCTCTCCCTCCCCCCTTCACACAGTTGAATCCCCAGCAGAGTGTGTGTGTATGTGTGTTTTGAGACAGTCTCTCTAACATGGCCCAGGTTAGCCTCAAACTCACAGTGACCCTCCTGCCTTGGCCTCTGGAGTACTGGATTACAGGAATGTGGCACCACACGGGCTCCCAGCCACATCGCTGCTAAGGCTACCCTGCCCAGGCTAGGCTCTTAACTGTCATCTTTTTATCTCAGCCTCCTGCGGTGCTGGGATGATTATTGGCATGTACCACCATGCCCAGCTAAGTGCATGTCCCATTTCTTTCTCAAATCCTTTATGTTTTGGTTGTGCTTAAAAAAATCCAACATTTATGCTTTCCTGATATATCAGAGGCAACATCTCATAATTTTCTTGTATGAGTACAAATAAACAGCTCAAACAGTAGTAAGACACCAGTGTGCACCTATTAGAATGGACGGCAGGCACAATGTAGACTCAAGGATGAGAATCGATAGAAACTCTCGCTCCTTGGTAGTGGGAAGATAAAACTGCAGATTGGTCGTTCTTTATAAAACTAAACAGACTCCCATGTGATCCCAGCGGTCACATTCTTTGATATCTGATATTTATCTAGATGAGTTGAACCTGTATATCTGCACAAAAACCTCATAGGTGTTTATAGCAGCTTTATTTCTGACTGCTAAAACACAGAAGCAACTTAGCTTTTGTAGGGGAGAGGGCTAAACTGCGGGACATCAAGACGTTGCACTCGGTTCACACCGGGAAAAAGAGTAGCAGAAGCTGAAATGGATGTTACGTGAAAGAAGCCCCTGTGTGGCTGCCACGCGATTCCAGCCTAGGACCTGGGAAAGGCAGGATGATGGGGGGTCGGGGGTTGGCAAGGAGGGAGGAGTGAGGAGGGAGAGCCCATAGTGGGGCAGTGAAGCTCTGTGTGGGGCTGTGGCGGTGCTCGTATGTCCTCTTATTCTCATGGAGTCTCATGCAGGCTACACCCCCCAGAGCAGACCCTGATGTGAAGGCTGTGACGACGGCGGCCAGGACACACCAGTGCAGCTCACTGGTTCTAACAGAGGCACCGTGCTGGTGCAAGGGTGTTGATATCGCGTGCATGTACGTTCACGTGTGTGCATGTGTGTGCACGGAGGCAGGAGCCTGTGCTTTGTGCTCAGCCTTCGAGCAAACCTACATGGACTCTAAAAAATCAATTTAAAAAGGAGGAGGGGATAAGTGGCCCCCACCAGGTGATGAATTGAAAAGCAGTGGCTCTTCCCTAGGGCAATACAAACCCAGGCCCCACCCAGCCAAGTAGAGGCTTTTGTGCAGGGGCCAGATCCGGTGTCCGGTATTCATTACAGGCCCCATCACTAGCATTAGCTCGTTTTTATTTATTTTTTGTCTTTTTGAGGCGTGGTCTCTCTATGCAGTTGAGGCTGGCCTTGAGCTCATTTTGTAGTCCAGGCTGGCCTAGAACTCGCAACAATCCTCCTGCCTCAGCCTCTCAGTTGCTGGGATTATAGGAGTGTACCACCACACCTGGCATCTTTTCTTTTTCCTCTCTCTCTCTCTCTTGCTCTTTCTTTTTGTTTTTGAGACAGGGTCTCACTATGTTGTTCAGGCTGGTCTTAAACTCACCATCTGTTGGGAGGGGCTGAAGCTGAAACTTGGTCCTATGTGTGAGGGTAGGACAGAGCCAGAGTGCCTCAAGCAGTGAGCTCCCTGTCTTGAGAAAAGCATGCGGCCTGGATAATTACATTCACTCGCTAGGCAACCTTGTGTCTGGTGATACTAACTTTGCAAAGGTATAGATAAACGCCCTTACTGTTCTTGTTAGGTCCCCTTACCAATGAAGCAAAGCGGCCTCCACCTGACCCAGCTCTTGTCTCTTGCCTATCTTTTTCTCATTCCCACCTCTGCACCTCCCCAGGTATGCTGAGAAACCAATGAATCCCTACAACCACGTACCCTTGCCTGGACTAGAATTCATGGCAATCCTCCTGCCTCAGCCTCTCAAGTGCTGAGATTATAGGTGTGTGCCACTGTTACTGGCTTTTGGGGTGTGCAAGTCTCCTACAAGTGATTTCTAGGTTCTTTCTATCATTTGCAAGTAATTGGTCAAGATGACCACAAATGGTAGCATGGTTTTAGATTTATTAAAGGTAGGGGAGACAACAGGCTCTGCAGAGAGTTTGGGGCAAGTTCAAGAAAGGAAGAAAGTACACCCTACAGCATGAATGTGGGTTTCTGTGAAGGAGCTCAGTGGCCAAGAAAGAACTCAGTGGTGACTTCCTTTCATGTGTGCATTGCTCAGGCTGACAACCTGCTTGAGTTTCTGCAAGAGGAGCTGAAGAAGGCCTGGTCACACAGGGCACACATGCAGGGCTTTGGGAAGTGTTCTGTGGCATGTGCTGGGGCTTTGTGATGATCAGGCCACGCCCACTTTCCCAGACAGCCCTCCATGCTCCAATCTCTTACCTCCCCACACCTGCCCTTTATTTCTAACATAGCACTTAAAATCTCCTATTTCCAGGCTGGTGATATAACTCAGTGGCATAAGTGCCTGCCTGGCAAGCGCAAGGTCCTGAGTTTGATTCCTGGTACCAAAAAAAAAAAAAAAAAGATCTACAACTTTTACCTTTCCATTTAGTTCTATATTTTCATTCCCATTGTGATGTGATGTATGTCTATTGTATTTTTGTGGCACTGGGGATTGAACCCAGGGTCTTCACACTGACCCGTACCCGTAGTCTATTTTTTATTTTGAAAAGGTCTAGGTCATCTAGGCAGGGTTCTGGCTTTCAATTCTCCTGCCTCAGCCTCCTGAAGTGCTGGTGTTATGGTTGATACATTGTATCAACTTGGGGAGTCTAGAGGTTTAGCTGAGTGACTCAGCAGAAAGCTAGGGTGCTTACTTTGTATACATCCTGAGCCTGTGGAAGAGGAGAGCATGGAGATTGTGTGAGAGGTTCACGACCCCTGGGTGGGGGTAGGTTGTTTACAATGTAGGGGAGAAAAGGAGGCTGCTTGCAGCCGTTCCTCCCTTTTGCTGGTTTTTGCTGGTTTTTGCTGTGCTCTGCTTCCATGAACGTTTGCCCTCTGCCTTGTGCTATTCTGCCTCAGAACCAGCCAAGTATGGACTGAAACCTCCACAAACTGTAAGCTAAATAAACCTTTCCTTCCTTCATTTTGCATGTTGAGTATTTTGTCTCAGCAACTAGAGAAAAGTAACGAAGACAGCTGGGAATACAGATGTGTACCTTCTTGCCTGGTGTTGGCTGTGTTTCTTTTGGTAGGATTGACACAAGTGACTCCATTTTGATTTTCAACTTTTTTTTGGGTAATGAATCACACTCAGGACCTTGTGCTTGTCAGATGGGTGCTTGTGCCACTGAGCTATGTCACTAGCCCTTTCATTTTTATTTTATTTTACTTACTTATATTTTTTAATGATTTGTTTTCTTTTTTTGATACCAGGAATTGTACTCAGGACTTTGTGCTTGCCAGCCAAACACTTGTGCCACTGAGCCATATCCCTGGCAGCCCTCCCATTTTGATCTTAACATACTTTTTTCTTATATTTTTCACATAACCACTCTTCTGAAGCCATTACTGAATAATCATGTTTGTTATCACACCTTTCTCTTTTTTCTTTTTGTCTTTTTGGGACAGGGTCTCACTGTGCAGTTCAGGCTGTCCTTGAGCTCACTTTGTAGCCCAGGTTGGTCTCGAACTCGCAACAATCCTCCTGCCTCAGCCTCCGGTGTACTGAGATTACAGGTGTGCACCACCACGCCTGGCCCCACACTTTTCTCTTAGTAAGTTGATTTACCTCAGGTATTTGTTAAGAGTAATAAAATGTTCACAGGCTCACCTTCCAAGTTTGTCCTTTCTGGGTGGAAGAACTTTGCTTCAGCCCTCAGGTGCCATATAATTTCCTCATACCTCTGCTTACTGTCTAAAGCATCTTTAAAATCAAGATGTGCTTCACACACTGTAAAGTCCATCTTTTAAAGCACACAGTTTGGTGTGCCTCTTCCCTCACAACCTGATTCCAAAATGATCTTGTTATCCCCAAAGGGAAGCCCATCCCAGCGCCATCACTCCATTGTCTGCTGCTCAGCAACAGATCACATCATCCTCTGTCCCCGTAACTCTGCCCCTCCTGGATATGGGTGGCCTTGAAGCCCTTCCTTTTGATGACTAGATAGTATTCCATTGTACAGCATTGGAGACCACTACAAAGTGGCTCTAGGCAGGATTTAATATTAAACAATTGGCTGTCTGTGTTTACTTGTAAGTTGTCTGAAGCTTAGGCCCCTTGTTTGAAGACGGGCAGCGGACTCCTAGTCTTGTGTGAACCACTGTGAGTCACTGGTCACCCTGAGGCCTGTATAGGCCTGTGAAGCTGTGATGCCTCAAAGGATAAGACAAAGCCACAGCTGAGGACGTCTGGCTCCAACCCCCAATTAACTACAAGGAGACTGCAGCTGCAGGCTCCACACTCCTACAGTAAATACCAACCTAAAGATAAGGTAGTTCTCCTGACATAATTTACTACTTGGGAAAATTCTCCCACGGTCCTGCTAGATTCCCACGTTTTCTGGAGTAACCCCCTCCTTTGTTTGTAAACCAATTAAGTATGGGCTGCCCAGAGAAGTCTTCGTCTAACCCAGAGAATATTGAAGCTGGAGCCCTGAAATCATTTTCAATTGTCTCATTTTAAAAATTTTAGGCCTCCCCCATCCACTTGCTTGGGAGATTGAGGGCCTGATCAGCCCACAATAACCAAGGGTTATTTAACCCGATGGGACAGCTGTGCACTCCGGTTACTCTCACCTTCCGGCTCCTGAGATGCTGTGCTGCCGTGGGCACAGGTGTGTAGGCGAATGCCTTCCCTTCTCAGGGCACCAACAGTCACACTTTCACGGTTGTTAGCATCATGTTTTGAGACAGGGCCTCACTATGTAGCCCAGGCTCGCTTTGCACTCAGGGCAATCTTCCTGCCTCAGCTTCCTAAGTGCTAGGATTACAGGTGTGCACCAGCATACCCAGCAGCATCATGATTTATTTATTTATTTTTGTCTTTTTGAGACAGGGTCTGGCTGTGTAGTTCAGGCTGGCCTTGAGATTACTTTGTAGCCCAGGCTGGTCTCGAACCTCCTGCATCAGCCTCCCGAGTGCTGGGATTACAGGTGTGCGCCACCACGCCCGGCCACGATTTACTGGCCACCAATATTTTTAATTGGTTCAGGACATCAGGGCAGCCACGAAAGTGCAATTAAGGAGTCCCATGAAGGAGGACCCCAGGGCCACCGCACAGGGAGTCCTCCAGAGCTCAGCTGGTGGAAGACTGGAGAGGACGCAGGTCAGAGCTGCTGCAGAGTGGCAAGAACAGTGGGATGCGTGCTCACAGAGAGAGGGAGGGTTTAGACGGGGATGCGTGACCATAATAACATTTAAAGAACGGGAACATCCCCTGTATTTCGTGATCACTAGAGGTCTACATGTGCATTTTTGATGAAATATGACTATTGAGACAAAATTCATGGTTTTTTAAAACATCATCTAAGCTTTGCAGATGCCCTGAGCTGATGTGATAAAAATTAGCCCCAGTGAATGAGCTCAGATAGGAAGATCTTTTTTTTCTTTCTCTTTTTGAGGCAGGGTCTTGTTATGCAGTTCAAGCTGGTCTTGCTTGAACTTACTTTGTAGTCTAGGCTGGCCTCGAAATCACAATGATCCTCCCGCCTCAGCCTCCTCAGTGCTGGGATTATAGGTGTGCGCCACCACGCCTAGCTCACCACTGCATTTTGAACACCCAAAGTTGGGTGTGGTGTGTGACAGATTTCAGGACCTCATCCAACCTCACACAAGTGCTTATGTCTGCGGGTGGCTTTATCCTGGGTGTTTTTTTGTTTTTTTTTGAGAAGGGGACTAGTGTGGAGCCCAGGTTGACCTCAAACTTGCGGTGCTCCTCCTGCCTCAGCCTCCTGTACTGGGATTATCAGTGCATGCCACCACGCCTGGCTCTTGATATTTTGGTTTCCTTCAATGTGCGTAAAAGTTCAGGCTATATTAAAAACCAAAAAGGCAAAAAGTCAGGTGTGGTGGTGTATGTAATCCCAGCACTCTCGGGAGAAGTTTCCATGCAAGCCCAGCCTGGGCAATGTCGTGAGATCTTGCCTCAAAATAAAAAATAGAAAAAGGCTGGGGATGCAGATCAGTGTGAAGGCCCTGGCTTTAAGCCCCACTATTTCAGGGGTTAAAAAAGGAGAAAAGGAGAGGCTCATTCCATGAGAAGAGGGGGAGGCGTGACTTGCACACAGGGGAGAGTCTGGACCGATACGGTCCTTTTTACTGTAAAAAATCACAAGAAAAAGCACTCACAGGGCTGGGGATATAGCTCAGTGGAATAAGCGCTTGCCTAGCAAGCGCAGGGTCCTGAGTTCGATCCCCAGTACCGCAAAAAAAAAAAAAAAAAAAGCACTCACAGCCATCTCTGCGCCAGCCAGTCCAATGGGAAGCCCCTCCCACCCTGCCATTCTCCAGGCGTCGGCTGCCCGGGCCTGCGGCCACGGGAAGCTCACTGCTGGCGGAAGTGGACGAAGAACGTGCGGATCTCCTTTGGGTGGACGGTGACATTGCAGCCTCTGGGCGGCCTTGAGGGGGTGGTAGGGCGGCCTGGGGGGTACAGGAAGTCTGTCCAGCAGGGCCCTTGCACCACAGCATCCGCAGTCTGCTTGGGCTCCTCGTAAGGTCTTCCCTTCCTCCCTCCCTACACATCCGTCATCCCCCGCCTCCATCTACCTATCTCTCCCTCAACCATCCCTTTACCTACCCGCTCACCATTTATCCATCCACCCACCCACGTGTGCAGGAGAGCACAGAGGCTTCTGCTCTAGGAACTCGGCCAGACCCGAGGGGCATGCAGGCCTTCCCAGGGGCAGGGCCAGCCCGAGAGACTGGGAGCCAAGGCTGCCTTGGCTGGCAGGGGTAATGGGTGTGTGTGGTGTGGGCATGATCTCAAGCTTGGGGCTCCTGCCCTGGGCATGCAGCCTGTGTGTGCATGTGCACATACCTCCACGTGCACATACACACAAACACACACTCATACACACTCACTCGTGTGCCTTTGTGAAGACCTGACCGGAGCCTCTGTTTTCCCGTTTCTTTCTTCCTCTTTTTGCAGGAATGGGATTGAACCCAAGGCCTTCACACTGAGGTACACCCTGCCCTTTTTAATTTTTTACAGGGGCTGGGGATATAGCTCAGTGGAATAAGTGCTTGCCTGGCAAGCACAAGGTCCTGAGTTCGATCCCCAGTACCACAAAAAAAAAAAAATTTTTTTTTACAGGGTCTCACTAAGTTGCTACGTTGCTCAGGTTGGACTGGAACGTGCACTCCTCCTGCGTCAGCCTCCTCGAGTGCTGCGATGACAGGTGTGTACCACCACGCCTGCCTCCCAAGCTACTCTGGTGGATGCAGGAGGTGGCCACACAGCCACGGGTGACGGCTGCACCTGAACGGGTCTGCGCAGCTCTGGGCCGGCTGGGAGGCCCTGGGGGCGCCAGGGCAGGGTCCCCTCACCTGTCTGGGGGCCAGAGTTTGTCCTCCAGCTCCAGCGCTGCATGGTGTGTACGTCCCAGGTGCCCGTGAGTGACCGTTCCTCCACGGCCGCCACAGCTCCGAGCCCCCGCAGCACGATCTGCAAGGACAGGAAGGGGCGGTGGGGCTTCTCAGACCTCAGGAGCCAGCACAGCAGAGGCCCAAACAGCAGAGAGAGACGGGAGCTGAGCCCCCTGGGGGTGTTCTGGCCCAGGGACCTTGGCAGCCAGGGTCTCAGACTTGGCCTTCACTGCCCCGGCACAGAGGCCTGACTTGCTGGCGTTCGTGGTGGGGCAGGCAAGGGCTCAGCTCACCTCTAGATTCACAGTCACTGGCTGGGACAGGACCGGGTCTTCCCCAGCCTCGTACAGGTGGTGCAGCCGCAGCAGGACCCGGCGCAGGTCTGCCTGGGCCTGCCCTTGCTGGCCTTTGGGGACAGAAGGTGGCAGTGAGGACCCTCCTCCAGCAACCTCAGTGTTTGTACCTGGCATTTGACTCCATCCATGTTCTCCATGAGGAGACACGGAGAAGGGGACATGGCCCTACCGCAGACAAGAAGCCAGGGCTGGGGGATGGTCACCTCCCCAGGGTAGCAGTGTGCCCCAGGCACAGGGTTCCCCACTCCATAACCCCAGTGCAGCCCTCAGCCCTCACGGCTTGGCAGGATGCAGTTAACAGTCACCCCACGCAGGGCCCACCTTGCGCAGCATGAGTGACCACCCATCCTAGTCTGCCCTGCCCTGCCTCCCTCGTGTCCAGTGAGGGGTTGGGGTGGCCTCGCAGAGCCGTGACAGTGCTGAAGTGCACTCTGTCATCTGCCAACAGGCTGGGGGCTGGTGGCCCGGGGAGTAGGGATTGGTCTGTGGGCCCTGGTGTCTCAGCCTCACTTGTCTGCAAACCCCGCATGTGCTCGCTGTGGCTCACGCTGTAGTTCCAGCCAGGCACGCTCAGGATCTGCAGGTGCAGGTTTGGGGGCAACGTCACGGCTGTTTGCTGCTGGGGGGCCTGGGGCTTTGGGGCAGGTCCTGCAGGGCAGAGGACAGAGCCAAGCGCTCAGGCGGCGCCTCCTGTGTGCAGAGCTCCCGTGCCCTGTCTGTGACCTCCACCCCGCCAGCCCCTCCTGCCTGTGCTGTGCACAGCCTGTGTCACACCAGCCTGGAGACCCCTGTCCAAGCCTGGCCCTGTGGTCCTTGTCCTCAGTGCTGCTCCCTCATGGCCTTGCTGAGGTCACTGAGCTTCAGGGCTCCAGAGCCCGGAGAGTTCGCTGCTCGAGTGAGGTCACAGTGAGCCAGTTCCTGACTCCCGGGCTCCTCAACTCTGCTCCTTCCAGCTGCACTGTCAGCAGAGCTGCCATGGCTCACAGTGTCCCTGGCCACACCAACTGCTCAGGTCCCTGGGCCCTGGACCCAAGCAGGGTCAACATGAGTCCCTCCCTAGGAGACTTGGTTCCTTTGGGTGCTATGGCTGGGATCTTTTTGTTTGTTTTTGAGAAAGTCTCACTTTGCAGTTCACACTGGCCTTGAACTCACTATGCAGGGGATTCTCCTGCCTCAGCCTCCTGAGGGCTGGGATTTCAGGTGTACATCACCCTCTGGTTTGGCTTGTTTCTTTGCTGTATCCTGAATGCCATGTGTGGAGGCTTGGTCACCAACCTGTGCTGCCGCCATTAGGAGGAGGAGGAGCCCTCAGGGGCGGGGCCAACCAGGAGGAAGTTGGGGAACTGTATGGTAGTCAGATTAACCATGGGGTAGAAGCGCCTGGTGACAGTGTGGACTGATTCAGACAGAACCACTTGCCACTCTATTCCTGCCCAGATCCCAAGGGCACACACGATCCCAGCTGGCGCACTCCAAGCAGCCGTGGCATCGCATACCTTGGGTGGCAGCCCCATCCCCAGGCAGCTCTCCAAGTAGCACCACAGGCCTGTACTGCAGGGCCAGCGCACTCCGCGGGCGCAGGGCAGTGGTTGCTGCCCGGGGCCCCAGCAGCAGCCAGAGCATGGGGTGGATGATGGAGGTGTCGTTCAGCGTGAGGTTGTAGTTCAGGTCCCAGGCCAGGTTGTTCCACAGGCGCCGGTGGAGCATGATCTACGGGAGAGGACCAGGAGGCCGCTGCAGCTGCCGCTGAGCCACACTGGGGCGGCTGAGGGGAAGAGCCTGCCCGCTTACCTCCACCTGCCCACTGCCTGGGCTGGAGACGCCGTGCGCCCGCTCCGCCAGAAGCACCAGCCTGCTACGGTTGTCCTCAATGAAGGCAGACTGCACCATGGGGTAATAGTTCTGCAGACACAGATGTCACCAGCAGGGGGCGCTGGGCCATCCTAGTCCCTGAGACTGGCGCAGGGCTTGAGCTCCCTGCAGAGCTGCTTTCCAGCCCTGGGCCCTGGCTATAGCTCTGCATTTGACCAACCTCTCTCTGTCTACCCTTACAACAGCTCTCTGACAAAGCACTTCCTTTACACAAGGGGAACCGAGGCACAAACCAAGGATTCTTGCCTGACCCCAAAATGACTCCAACTGCCAGTAGGACCAGGACCCAGATCCCAGTAGGACCCAGGGTCTGTACAGACACGTGGCAAAGTGGCTTTAAAAGAGGTCTCTACTCTTTAAGAGCCAGTGTTAAAGATGTGGGAAAGCCAGACATGGTGGCTAACACCTGTAAAGCCAGCATCCTGGAAGGCTGAGGCAGGAGGATTCCAAGTTCGAGCCTAGCCAGGGCTACTGAGTGAGACTCTGTCACAAAATTTAAAAGTGGAAAAAGGGCTGAGGATGTAGCTCAGCATGATGGCCCTGGGTTCAATCCTTAGGATAACAAAAAGCAGGGAAAACAGGAAAAGAACCCCAGGGTACCCGCGCCATGGTGTTGTTCGCGTAGTGCCGGTAGGGCCTCCGCTGCATCTGGTAGCCGTTGTTGTCTGAGTAGAGGACCTGCTGGCTGTCGAGATTGCTGCTGGTCCTCAGGATAGCCTCGCGGTTCAGCTCAAGGGGCCCCACTCGGTACTCCTGCTCTATGCGGTGACACAGCAGCTCCCCGCCAGGGCCCTGGGACGCGTGGGCCAGCCGGGAGTGGACAGCGTATGTGTAAGCCTGGGCCTTGGGGTCCCTAGAGGAGAAGGTCTGAGGTAGGTGCAGCTGTAGGGGCCTCAGGATGCCCTGTCTGCTTCCCTTCCTTCTTGTTTGAGGAAGGGCAGGCAGCCAGGCAGTATTTTTGGGCCATGAGGACAATGGCCCAGTCTGGGACACTGAGCAACGTGGCAGGAGGACCCGGGTCTCTGAGACCATGGAGTTAATGGGTCTGGCCTGAGCCATGGGTGGAAGAACATAACCCTTCTTGCTGATACTCAGCATGACCTGCACGGGCACACGCAGAACCTGGAGCAATTCACTCCGTAAATTCTTCTCCAGCAACAACCACCCAGGAGCACGGAGGCCACCGTGGGTGTGTGCTGAGGGGCCCCAGGAAGCACCTGTAGAAGTGCTGCCGGATCTCAGTCACCAGCTTTCCCACCATGATCTCCAGCCCCACGGCTTCCCATGCGGGTTCCGCTGTCCCGTTGGGTGCGAAGAGGTAGTTGTCGGAGATGGGGCCCTGCCTGACGTCTCCGTTGGCGTGGTACTCCAGGAACTCCTGGGCCATGCGCACCGTGCGGTTGCTTTCTCTGTAGTGGCCAGAGAGAGAAGGAAAGTGGCATTGCTGATATCCTGGATGTGGTCTCGGGCACGGTTCCCAGGACCTGGGGCCAGGGCGACAACTGTTCCACCCAGGTTTGGCCGCAAGCCGGAGGCAAAGAACTGCCCCACGGGGAGCCACGAAAGTCACAGGAGCAACAGGACAGGGGGAGCCCAGCCCAGCCCAGAGTCCCACCATGCACTGCAGGCTGGGGGAGGCAGCATGGCCCCCCAGGGGAGTGGGCAGGCGCCTCTGAGCCTTCTAGATGCAGAGTGGTGTGGTTTTTTTTGGCATTGGAGAGTTGAACCCAAGGTCTGTACACTGCTACATCCTCAGCTCTCCATTTTTTAATTTTTTATTTTGAGACAGGGTCTTGCTAAGTTTCCCAGGCTGGCTGGAACTTGCAGTCCTCCTGCCTCAGTCTCTCAGGGATGCCCCACAGCTGTGGACTAGATGTGTAATGGGTAGCTGAGCATGTGTGGAGGAAAGAGACCGTTTCCGCCTGCTGTTTGTTTTGGCTTGGCCTTGCTGTGGGGGAGGGGCAAGGTCTGGACCGATCGGAACCCACTGTGGGGATTTCCCAGGGTCAAGGCTGGTTGCGAAAGGAAGAGGAGACCCACGGAGCCCCTGATGGAGAGGAGAAGAAAGAATGGCTTCCATATGCCTGCCTCTCTCCCTCTGTAGCGGCCTCTCTGACCCTGGATTCATTTCAAAGTGCTGCCCAGGGCCATGGAGAGAAGGAGCAGTGACTCAGGAAGGAGAGAGGATTTTCCACTCTTGCTTCTCACACGGGACGAGACCCTAGAGTACACGGGGAGCTCTTACAACTCAGCAGTAAGACGAAAACCCAATTTAGAAATGGGAATAGATCTGCACCCACATCGCACCAAGGAAGATGTACAGACGGCCAATGAGTGCACCTCTGTCCGTTAACAGGGGCCTGAAAGTCCCAACACGCTGAGCTGCTGCTTCACCCTACCCAGACGAGGCACGGTGGAAAAGTCAGGAAACAATGAGCAACGCGGGGTGAGGACATCGGGCCCCCTGGTGCTGGCAGCAATGGGAAAGAGGCGGCTGCCGTGGGAACAGCCCATGGCTAAGCACAGAAGGGAAGCCGCGAAGGGAAGCGCAGCCTCGAAGGGAAGCGACAATGTCTGCCCACATGGTTTAAAAGGGGTAAATTGTGTGCTGTGTGAGTCTCTCAATCAAGTGGTCATGCAAGAGTGCTGTACTTAACAGTGGGTCCATCCATGTGAGCTCAGGGTCGACTATGCTGTAGTAGGTGAGGTCTGCTTGGTTGTGGTCACTGGGGTGTGACCTAGAAGGTGACTTCTTGGCCCCTGCTCCTCCCTTTCTCTCTGCTTCATGGCTGCTGTGGCAGAGCAGACCTCCTCCATCAGACCCTTCCAGCATGATGTTTGTGCCTTGGAGCCAGCTTACCATGGACTAAACCCCACCTGTGAGCCAAAGGTGTGGCCGTGGGTGTTGGGTAGTGTCAGTGACAGGAAGAGTGACTAAAACACGGCAACTGGCAAATGTTAAGGCGAGGACATGTCCTGTCAGAGGGGACAATGAGGGCTGGCTTCGCAAGGCACTGGCAGAGTGGGCACTGGGCATGGTGAAGGAGTAGAAGCAGACACCCCTTTCCCAAGCTGGCAGGGTCTCTGGCCTTGGTCCACTACCCTTGTGCCTCTGTCCTACTCACACCTGCTGTCTGCCGTTGCGCCTCCCACCTGCCCCTGTCCCAGGAAGGATCAGTGGAACTGTGATGCTGGACCTGGCTGGGCCCCGCTTAGGAGGCCTGGTGCTCTGTGGGCAGAGATCTGCTGACAGCAACCTTGGCCTGAGCAACGCCGGCTGACGCCACCCCCAGCACAAACGTGTCTCCCCTGCCTGCTCCCGTCTGCTTGCTCACTCTTCCCTTCCCTCACTCTGTAGTGCACACACTTCCGTCTGTCGGGAGCCCACTCTGGAACAAGTGCTCTGCAGGGGCAGTTGGGGCTGATGACAAATGCACTGGGCCAGGCCTGAGGAAGGACAGGGCTGGTTCCACACCAGCTGGGGAGGCCTTTCCCTGGGGTCAGCCGCCTTCAGTGCTGTCCACAAGCAGCTGTTGAGTGAATCCACAAATGAATGGGGGGCTGGGGTGATGACGAGAGAGGTGGGTGGAAGGAGGGGTGACTGGGTGGGAGCACGGACAGATGGGTGGATGGATGGAGGGATGCACAGGTAAGTTGGTGGGTGGGTGGGTAAGTGGGTTGGTAGATGGAGGAACAGGTAGATGGATGCACAAACGGATGGGTAGATGGATGGAGACAGAGGTGGTGGAGGGATGGGCAGGAAGATGGACGGACGCGTGGGTGTGTGGATGTGTAGGTGGGAGGGTGGATGGCTGGCTGGATGAGTACCTGAGTAGATACGTGCCCGGATGGGTACATGGATAGAGTCATAGGTGGATGGAGAGATGGGCAGGTAGGTGGATGGGTGGGGAGATGGATAGGCGGGTGGATGGGTGGATGGGCAGAAGGGTGGTGGGCTAAGTAGACAGAAGGATAGATGGGTGGGTGGCCAGGTGGATGGGTGAGTGGGTGGGCAGATGTCTGTATGAAAGGGTAGATGGAGGGTGGGTGGGTGGCTAGTAGAGGGTGAACGGGCTGCTGGGTGGACGGATGGGTAGACGGGTGAGAGGGAAGGAGTGATTCTGAAGATCCTTTTTTGTCCTAAAGACATCGTATTTCTACACTTTGCTAAGCTTGAGGAAGCAGACAACGTAATTTCCCAAGGGTGAGCCCCTCAACACCACCCTGTCTGGAACAGGACGCTGTAAGCAGGCTATTTTGCACTGCCTTTGGCTCACCCTCCTTGGACTAAAGGAAGAAAGGCCTTCACTCCCACCTGGTCCTTCCCCGGCTCAGGTGAGCAAGGGTCTACCCAAGGCCCCTTAGCCTCAGGGCCAGCAAAGGCCGTGCCTCACCTGTCTTGGATACTATGCAGCAGGTTGGTGTTCGGGTCCAGCAGCACTGTGTAGCAGTCATTTGCCACGGGCACCAGGTGTTTGTCCCCCTGGTTGGTGTGTCGCAGCCTGCGGCCGAACTGGACAGTGTTGGCCATGGTGGTGGCTACCTGGGTCCCTGTTGTGGGCCTGACGCTGTAGTGCCGGTAGCTGAGGCCTGGGATTGTGACCAGGATCAGCAGGTCATAGGCAGAAGGCTCCTTGGTGGAGTTCTGGATCTGCAAAGCCAGCAGAACAGAGCGGAAGCTGGATTTCAGTGCTGGAAGCTCACTCAGGAGCCCTGCCTTGCACCATTCCCTGGGTGGGATGCTCACCACCCATGAGGCAGAGGTGTGCTTCTGACTCCTGACTGTACCTCCTCCCTGTACCCTTTTCTGGTTGTGGATTCCCTTCCAGAGCCCCCATAACACACTTCACCTCTGGTGAACCTTTCCATGTCCTGAAGAGGGCTGGCTAGTGGGTCCCCAGGGCCTCTCCTACTTAGGGTCTCAGCTCCTTCAGTTTACTTTATCCCCCAGAAGTGGTGACTTCCAGATCTGATTTTTTTTTGACACAGGATCTTGGTATGGAGCCAAGGCTGGCCTGAAACTCCTGGTGATCCCCCTGCCTCAGCCTCTTGAGTGAGGGGATTGTAGGTACACACACCACACTCACTTCAGATCTGATCTTTTTTTTTGGGGGGGGCAGGGTCTTGCTATGCAGTGCAGGCTGGCCTTGAGCTCACTTTGTAGCCCAGGCTGGTCTCAAACTTGCAACGATCCTCCTGCCTCGGCCTCCTGAGTGCTGGGATTAGAGGCCTGTGCCACCATGCCCAGCTCTCCAGATCTGATCTTAACCTCCGAACTTTTCTGGACTTGAAATTCACCCATACAGCTCCCCGGAGCACTTCCTCTGGGGCAGGGATAGCCCTCCCCCAGCCTCTGATGTCCCCTGGGGGGACTATTTCCTGTTGGCTCTCCTGGCCTCTGCCAGTCTGAGGCATCTGACTGGGAGGGGTGGAAGAGGTGGAAGCCGGCACTGAGGGAAACCTCAATAACCCTATGGCTTCCCGGGGTCTTTGTTGACGTTAAGTCACTTATTCTGGAGGTCATGCCGCTGAGTGATGGGTTATCAGTGCCCCTTTGCACTGTGGTCATCATGTGACTTGAAGGCTGCTTTTGCTGGAGGCACACACTCCCCACCTGGGCCTGCAGCAGTGTCTGGCGGTGACTAACACAGCAGGCAGGAAGCCTGGCGCCTCTGCTCCCTGGTGTCTGCCCCAGCCACCCCTTATCTCTGATTAGTATCTGCTCAGCTCTGCTGCAGACACAGAGGGGTTAGGTGGTAACAGGGCTTGGGACTTACAGAAAATGTGGATTTGCCCATGACTTGCCCAATCTCTCTCCTTCCCCTTTGAGGTGGAAGAAGCAAGAAGAGCGGCTGAGATGTTGTCAAGGCTTCCAGGGTAAGCTCTTAAGTGAGATAAATCAAACACACACATGTGAACTCCGCATTGTTTCTCTGGTGCGTGAAACCCAAAGTGTAAGGACCAAAACGTACCTGAGATAGGAGGAAAATGTTCAGATGGGGAGGGGAGCAAGAAAGGGGAGAAAGGGAAAGAAGGGAAAGGTGAAAAAAATGAAGGAAAACACGGAAACAAGGCTTTGTAAATGGGGAGGGAGGAGGGAGTGAGGGGAGGGGAACCGAAAAAACCAAGTTACCTCACATACAGGTTCAGATTCCCTATGACAAATGTGATCGTTATGCATATCTAAAAT
Source organism: Dinomys branickii (assembly GCA_004027595.1). Classification (NCBI taxonomy): domain Eukaryota; kingdom Metazoa; phylum Chordata; class Mammalia; order Rodentia; family Dinomyidae; genus Dinomys; species Dinomys branickii. The sequence goes on from PVLD010007983.1 coordinate 56,101, forward strand.
GTACCAATAAAATCTAATGTACAACAAATAAAAAAATAAAAGATTCTCATGGTAGATGTATGCCAGCCACCAGATCACACACCACCCCGTCCCAGACCCTGGAGGGACACCGAGCAGCCTGCAGTCCCTGGTCCTTCCCTGGCCTGGCCCCTGTTCCCCCGCCCGAGGACTAAAGGAGCTTGCTTCTTAGGATCTTCACTGCCGCTAGCTTGCGATCTTCTCCACCTGCTGGCATTGGGGATAAACTGTCTTTCTCAAAAAGCTTGTCCCTGACTCCTCTGTAAGCAGCAAGCCAGGGTACTAGGGTCTGGCACACCCCACCTACTCTCCAGCGACAGCACACAGTTTCTTTTTCTTTTCTTTTTTGTTGTCATTTTGAGACAGGGTCTCTCTGAGCAGTTCAGGCTGGCCTTGAGCTCACTTTGTAGCCCAGGCTGGCCTTCAACTCGCAAGGATCCTCCTGCCTCAGCCTCCTGAGTGCTGGGATTACAGGTGTGCGCCACCACGCCCAGCAAGCACGCAGTTCTGAGCTGCTGTGGGAGCCTTTTGGGGGTCCATGCTGCTACTCCGGGCACAATATGGCAGACAGGTTGTTCTCCATCTGCCTGATCCCAAAGGGATGGGACCTGTCCTGCTCTATTTATTTATTATTTGGTAGTGGGAATCAAGCTCAGGATCTTGTGCTTGCCAAGCAGGCACAGTTCTTTCTTTTGTCTTTTTGAGACAGGGTCTCACTATGCAGTTCAGGCTGGCTTTGAGTTCACTTTGTAGCCCAGTTGAGCCTCGAACTCGCAATGTTCCTCCTGCCTCAGCCTCCGAAGCGCTGAGATTACAGGCGTGCGCCACCACGCCTGGCCAAGCAGGCACGGTTCTGCTGAGCTATATTCCTATTTAAAATGTGTCCTATGCATGTAAACACTGCACTGTTTTCTGGTGTGAGAAACCAAAACTGTAAATAAGGACCAAAGTGTACACTAGCTATTGTGAAATAGGAAGAAAATGTTCAGATGGGAAAATGTTCAAATGGGGAAAGGAAGGAAAGGAAAAGAAAAGAAAATGAGAAAAGAAGGAAAAGTGCAAACAAAGCTTTTTTTTTTTTTTTTTGTCTTTTCGAGACAAGATCTCCCTGTGCAGCTCAGGCTGGACTTGAGCTCACTTTGTAGCCCAGGCTGGTCTTAAACTCTCAATGATCCTCCTGCCTCAGCCTCTCAAGTGCTGAGATTACAGGTGTGCACCATCATGCCCGGCAAAGCTTTTGTAAATAAGGATGGGAACAGGGGTTGAAGGGAGGGTAGGGTAATGGTTTAAAAAAAAGAATCAAGTTATGTCACGTACAGGTACAAATTCGCTATGATGGATATAATCATTATGCATACCTAAAATGTACCAATAAATTTAATTAATTTTAAAAAATGTGTCCCAGCCCTGTAACTTGCTGTACAGAATTTCTCTCATTGTGGTTACTGTGGTCTGCCTTGGAACCAGCGCACCAAACCCTCTGAAACTGTGGGCCTACGTAAAGCTCTCCTCCTTCAAACTGCCAGGTCAGGTGGTTTATGCCAGCAACAGGAAGCTGACTAATACAGTCCCTGATGGAAGGGATTGTGCCCATTTGGCTGGTACAGTCTCCTCACACCCAGGTAGGGCCTGACACAGGGTGGGAGCTCCAGAAGTTCCTGCTGGGTCAGTTCCTCTTCCTGGGCCTTGCACTTGGGTGGGGAATGAGTGTTAAGGGTTAAATCTGCTTCAGTCCACTCCCTTCTCTCAGTCTCTCTTGGCCAGGTACACTTTCTCCTCCTCAGCGCAAACTGAGATGCTGCCTTTCTCCTGTGTCACTGTGCCGCACCTGAGCTCTGTGAGCACTGTGTCTGTGTCCTCACTTCTGTCCAGAGATGCAGCACCCACTCCAGAGCCATCCCAGAATGGCTGGGTGTTCAGGAGTGTTTGCTGAATGACTTGAGTGAAGTCAGCCCAAGGGAGCTGGGTAACTCCCAGATCCCTTTGGAATCTGCGATGGCCCAGGTAGGGGAACAAGGCTGGTGGACTGTCCAACGGCTGGACATTTAGGTGCTACAGAGAGAGGCTGCCAGGGCCCACCCCACCCAGCACCTCCATTATAGCACCTTTGAAGCCCCCCAAGGGCTTTCCATGGCAGGAGTTCACAGCCATACCTGTGCAGGCACGAGGCGGCCTGATTCATCTGTGACACTGACTCTAGGGAAACCGATAGTCACGGTGACGATGGTGGTGATTGTCCAGGCCAGCGGGTTGTAGACAGATGCAAGGTGTCCTTCAGGCCTTGTACCTACACGTGGAGACAGGCTTTCCCTGATGCCCCAGCCCATCAACACCTGTGGGTACCTCTCCATACAAGGGAAACTGAGGCAGGAGAGCCCTGGGGAGCACGTGAAGGGCAGGTGGACAGGCAGGGCTCATCCGTGCAGCACATATCATCTGCTCAGGGCAGGTCCTGGGCAGAGAGGCGAGAAGGGGACACACGGTGTCTCTCAGACCCTGAGATCCTTTGTGCCCCTCACACATTTCTCCCCATCTGCCCACTTTAGGGATGAGCAAACCGAGGCCAGAAATGTTCCCTTGCTTGGGATGTCAGAGCCAAGGCACCGCCAGGCCAGTGCAGAGGCCAGAGGGGACATCAAGCAGTATGTGAGCAACAAGGAGTGGTGGCTCACGCCTATAATCCTAGCACTCCGGGAGACTGAGGCAGGAGGATGCAAAGTTTTGAGTCTTGCTTGGGCCCTGGGTTCAATCTCTAGTACCACAAAACAAAACAGTAAGTGGTTCAGAATGACCAGAGTGCAGGCTGAGGCAGAGGATCTGGGGATGTGCAATCCTAGCCCCAGCAAACTGGTAAAATCATAGCTGCCCACATGAAACCCACAGAAGGTCAGGGCTACGGCTGCCTGGTGATGACCTGCACCCCCACTGAGCTCAGGAGGGAGCCCCAGGAACCTGGACGGGGCCAGGCCTGAGGACGCTGCCCCCTCCCTCCAGGCAGGGCAGCACAGGGTCACAGGTTCAGACACCACTCTGCCCCTTCTGACCTGAGGATGTGAACTGGTACAAAACTGAGTCTGTTCCCTCAGCTGTAAGATGAGAATAGTAATAGCTCTTGTCCTGCTTGGGTTTTTTCATTTTTTGAGAAAAGGTCTTGCTATATGATCCAGGCTGGCCTTGAACTCATTCTGTAGCCCAGGTCGGCCTCAAACTCAAGGTGACCTCCTGCTCAGCCTCCAGAGTGCTGGGATCATAGACCTGTGCCACCACACACCAGCTCCTATGGAGACTTTGGCAAGGCAGTGAATTAAATCCTCCATGCAGGGCATTTTGAGCTTAACAAATGCTCAAAATGTGATCACTGTCCCTTTGGGGTCTAACTGTAACCTCAACCCCTCTTCAGTCCAGGGATGAGGACACGGAGGCTGGGTACTCTGGAGTCACCGCCAAGGTCATGCCAGCGGCAGGCACTCAGGGGACAGCGACCTTACAGTGTGAAACACAGCCCTCCAGCCCCTCCCTGGCCCCCTGGGCTCCCCCCCACCGCCGAGAAGGGGCCTACGCCTCCAGAAGGTGGCTTACCTGAGCTGGACCCTGGGGCCACGTGCTCCCAGGCGATGGCAGCCATCAGCTTGCGCACGCCCAGGGTCCCCATGGCCAGGTGCTCCATGTACATGTCGTTCACCTTGGGGGACTCAGTTCCAGTGATGGCGTCGTGGTGCTGGACCTGTGGCACCAGAGCCAGGGAAGAAGCAGGCCAGGACCTAAGCCGTGAGGAGAGGTGGGTGTCCCTCCCTTCACAGGGCAGGAAACTGAGGCCGGGGTGCCGAGGACCTTGCCCAATCTCTTGTAAGCTGTGCAAAGAAGCCCGGCCCGGTGACGCTGGGAAGGGACGTGGGCTCCCCTCCAGGACCCTCCTTAGTTGGCTCCCACCTGTGCTCCCTGCAGCAGGAGCCTCACCGCCTCCGCTGGGGGGCGGGGCCGGATGACCTCACGAAAGGGGAAACTGAGATTCATGGGAAGCCGCCTTGGCCCACTGCTCAGACTGACTTTAGTGTCAGTTTATCCCTGCCCAGCACAAACATAGGTCCTGCGGCAATTTCCTCCATTAACTAAAAACGGCACATCTGGCCTGGCCACTTCTGGGTGGGGACAGCTTGGGGACCTCTTGGGTCTTTGTCTCCCAGGGGGATAAACAGAGATGGCGGTCAGGAGCGGTGCGCCCCCATGGCAGCCCCTGAACCGAGTGATGGGACTATTACTGCGCTGTTGCCCTCTGTCCTGGGAGGAGGGAGTTGCTCTCATCATATGGGGAAGAAATCAGGGCTCAGAGAGGGAAGGCCACTGTCCTGAGGTCACACAGGTGAGTCGAGAATTGGACCCAGGCAGAACTAATGCCACCCTGCTCTGCCCTTCATTCCTCTTGAGAAAATCAGCGGCAGATATTAATGAAGCCTGGCTGGACACCACTAGAGCTCAGCCCCACCTCACCATGCACCAGCCTTGTGAGCAAAGGAACCTCAGTCTTCTCATCTGTAAAGTGGGGTGTGACAGCCTGGGCCAGGAGAACTTGCTAGGGCAGGGGTGGGAGGTACAGAGCACAAAAGGCCCCAGGCCCTGTCACTACAGCCCAGAAACCTGACATTACCTCGGAGACGGCCCAGCGGAGCTGCTGCAGTTGCTGCAGAGCCCAGCTGGGGTCCAGAGTCCCACGGGGCGCTGGCCACATGTAGCGCGTGAACATGGACTCCCCGGCATACAGCAGGGCGCTGGCTCGCCGTGCCAGCCCCTTGAGGGTGCTGCGGGACGTGTAGAAGCCGGTCCAGGCCTGCAGCTGTTCTGAGAGACAAGATGGTGAGTCTGAGACTTCTGCCCCAAGGGACTGTGGGCCAGGCAGTCCTGTGATGGCCTGCACTGCAGCAGGGACGTCTTGGGGAGTGATGGGACCGGTAGTGTGAGCTGAAACCCAGTGTGGCTGCTGTCAGGGTCTGGGGCAAACAGGAGGGCCATGACACAGTGGGGCTGAGCTTCTCCAGGGGCTGCAGGTGCCACTTCTCTTCCTGGGGCTGGCCTGCACCTCTCCTCCCTGTTCTGTCCCACAGGATCCTGGCCAGGCGCTGAAAGGTGGCCACAGGCTGCGGGGTCATATAGACTGGGCTCCCAGGGCAAACAGAGTGATGGGGCGCGGATTCCAAGGCAGGTAACTCCAAGGCCCAACGTCTAAGCGCAGCACCAGCGAGGCCCACCCCCACTGACACCCTATCCTGCAGGATGCATCTCCTCCAGCCCACATGACAACCCTGCCCACTCGGACCATAACCCCGCCCACACAATCCTGCCCACAAACCAATCCCTCCCCTGGGGTAACCACGCCCACACTATAAAACCACACCACCTTAGAGTAACCTCGCCCACAGGACAACCCCTCCCACTCAGCCTAAAACCATATCCACTCCCACCCAAATAACCACACGTGCACACCCCTCCACACTTGTAGCTGCCCCCCGCAAACCCAAGGTCCCTGAGCCGCACTGTCCTTCAGGCCAAGGCCAGCTGTGAGCCCCACAGCAGGGTAGGAAATGGAAGGAAGGAGCGCACTACAAAGACTTAGCAGGGGTCTCCCCATTCTCCTCCAGGCCCCCCCCCCAACTGCTCAAACCGGGCTTCACAGCTGCAGCCCAAACTGGGAGGCGCTGTGACCCCCAGAAGTCACTGTCCTAGTCCTGTTGCAGAGGCCCTGGCCATGCGGTGGTGAACCCTAGCCCCTGCGCCCCCTTCTGATAGGGACAGCCATAGCCAAGACACAGGATCTCCTTCCCTGCCGGCCTTCCCACAGATGAGCGCGAGTGCTGGGCAGAGCACCCTGGCAGGCAGTGTTGCACCCAGGCCCCTGAGCTGTCCTGGCTCGAGATGACCCCTACCCTACGCACCCGCCCACCTTGGTGTCTCCATCTGCGCCCAGACAGGGCAGGATGCAGGGACTGCTGAGGCTGTGATGTCTTTTGCAACAAAGATTTTAGCTGGTTCCACACTGGCCCGTGACAGCCACAGACTGGCCCCGGGGGTGGAGCACAGAGGGCAGAGAAGCAAGGCCACCAGGGCCACTGGCACAGGCGCCAGAGGTGGGCAGGCCCCGGGCAGGTGCTGACGCCCGTGCCTTGGATGCCCGCAGGCCTGGAGGAAGCTTCCAGAGCAGGGAGGGGCGGCCACACCTGGCCTGGACTCAGGGCAGGTAGATGAGGACATCCTCTGAGCTCTGCCTGTTCCACTGAGTGCTGACGACTACCTGAGGGGCAAAGCACCAGGAAGAGCCCCACTGCGCGGCTGGCTCCAGGACTCGTGGCGGGGAGGGGGCTGGGAGGCAGCCAGCCCAGTGCTGGCCGGGGGACCCCACTAACGCCAAGCAGGAAGTGCCAGGGCAGTGGGCTAGGTCCAGTGGGGAGAGCAGCACCCTGGCCACCCTGCCCCCAAGGCCATACCGGAGGCATAGGGCAGGAAGTCCTGGTGGTTTCGGGTGGCCCAGGTGACATTGAGTGCATGCAGAGCTCGGAAGTAATCGCCCAGCGTGGCATACTCCGCCGTTACCCCCAGCTCGGTGGCGTGGCTGTTGATATGGTCCAGCAGCGGGTCCATGTTGGCAAACTGCACCGAGGCGTTGAAGAACTGCTTGTCACAGCCCTGCAGGGGGACACGGGGCCGGACCAGAGTCCCCAGCTTGTCAGGGTGGTTGGCACTGTCCTCACCCAGCCCCCCAAGGCTCCAAGGTGCCAGTAAGGGCTCCTCCAGGCCTCTCAAGGCCAGTCAGGATCACTGCCACTGCGTATCAATCTACTAACAATAACACGGGATTTGTTTGTTTTTTGAGATCAAGGTCTCGCTCTGCAGTTCAGGCTGGCCTTCAACTCACTGTGTAACCCAGGATGGCCTCAAATTTGCAATGATCCTCCTGCCTCCGCCTCCTGAGTGCTGGGATGACGTGTGCTACCTTGTCTTGTGATGTAATGATGACCACAGCCACAGCTCACACTTACTGTCTCTTCTTAGTCCTGACAGGACAGGCTGCAGGGCCACCTGACATGGCTGTGACACAAATCCTGCCCCTTCCTAGCCACCCTGCTAAGCAGCTGTGTGGCCTCAGGCAATTCCCTGACTTCTCTGAGCCCCCTCAAGTGCAAAACAGGACACCAGCCCTGTCTGCCTCCTCTAGCCAGGGGTGCAAACCGGATGGATGTGCACATCTCGGAGGTCAGTGCCCTGATGCACCGGGTGCTCGGGAGAGGCGGGGGACGAGACGAGAGGGTGCTGCACCTGGCACTGCCCACCCCTAGACTCCTCAAGCCTAGGCGGCAGGGGTGTCACTGTCCCCATTTTACAGACACGCAGAGGCCAACCAGGGAGCCAGGAGGCTGCTGGGCAGGCCAGGCTGGCAGCCAGCGACCTGCTTAACTTACCCAGGGCCAGAGCACATGGGGTGTCCGGAACCACGTGGCCCGCTGCTTCACATTTGCCACCAGGGCCTGGGCATAGAGCTCGATGTTGGCCTGGGTGACGGGCTCACTCATGTTGGGGTACACGCCGTCTGGGGGAGGCTCTGGGAAGACAGCCACGCCGTTCCAGTAAAAGCCGGACCTGCGGGCGGATAAGCAGGGGAGAAGGTGAGTGCTCAGTGCTTGCGGAGTCCAAACGCTGTGCCCTGGTTTACAGGCCCACGGCAGTCCCCCACACTGAGGCATGCCGGGGGCCACGTGGAGCCAGCAGCCCTCGTTCCCCACCACGATGGGCCTGCTCTGGCGGGTTACCCTGCTTGCCAGCTGACCCATGGTCTCAGGAGCCCGAGCAGGCTGGGGCCATCACCTTGGGGACAAAACTCAAGGGGAAGCCGGGCATGGTGGTGCATGCCTATAATCCCAGCACTTGGCAGGCTGAGGCAGGAGGACTGCCAAGAGTTTGAGCCCAGCCTGGACTACTTAGTGAGTTCAAGGTCAGCCTAAACTGCATAGCAAGACCCTGTCTCAAAAAACAAAACCAAGTCAAAACAAAACAAAATAAAGCAAAACAAAAAAACACAAGGGGGCACCACTAATCTCAAAGGTCAATATAGTTTGCCTGTCTGTCTATCACCTATTTACCTATCTGGCTGTCCTGCCTCAGCCTCCCAGAATGCTGGAATTACAGGTGTGCACCACCATGTTAGAAGGATAAATACCATTTTAATGCAGTATTGGAAAAAAACAAAATAAGCAAAAAAATCAATAATCACAAACTATGAAGAGTTTTAGATAAAGATGGCTCAGTACTAACAAATTCGCCCATGGCCTCTGGCTCCAGCATGGCTTGGGGTGCTCTGGACCCCAAGAACAGGCTCTGGGGTGTGGATCCTGGTCCAGAGCCCAAAATCCTAGGCCACTTCACGTACAGCCACACCCAACCCTCAGCCTCCTGTGGGAGAGGCGCAGTTAGTGATGGGGACTGAAGGAAAATAATTCATGAAGAGCAGCCAGAGACAGTCCGGCACTGCCATCCCCCTGGCCTGCTCTTCTCCTCTGAGCTGGATTTGAACCCAGACCCAAGCAACTCCAAAGATGGAAGCCTGGTGTTGCTCGGAAGTGAGGCTTGAAGATGCCAGCCAGAACTGAACGCTGGCTACCCGCTCTCACCAGCCTTGGGACCCTGGGTGGGTTTCTGTGCCTCAGTTTCTCCTGTAAGATGGGGTGCTCTGAGGCCTCCCTGAGGGTTTTGGGGGTGATGGGGAAGGCAAGCCAGGCCCGTGCATTGGGGCTGCTGTCACAGGAGGTTCACAGTCCTAGCCCCACACTGCGGTGCACCTCAGCCTTGAGGTCCCAGGTGCTGTGAGCTGGTGACCACTGAGTCCCCCCATCGCAGCCAGGGATGCTCAGCCCAGGGATGCTCTTGGGAAAAAAATCCTCATTCTTAAAATAACTGTACATCAGGCCTCGGGCTGGCACACACCTATAATCCCAGCACTTGGGGCTGAGACAGGAGGATCACAGAGTTCAAGGCTAGCCTGGACTACATAGCTTTGCCACAAAACAAAACAAAAACAGAAACAAACAACCCTCCATCTGGACGGGGACGCACGGCAAGAAGGCTCTGGCATTACCAGAGCTGGAGTCCTGCACTCCCGTTTACCAGCCAGGGGCCTCGCCCTGGGCTGTCTCCCCATGCGCTGGACGGGTCCAGGCCAGGGCCGGACCGCAGGTGCACCTGTTGGAGAAGGGCAGGTGGGCGGGCGTGCAGTAGCTGAACTGGTCCATGACGTGTGTGAAGATCTGCTGCTGTGCAGACAGGGACGGTGACGCTCGCCACACGAACTGCAGACCCTGTAGGCAGAGGGACAGGGTGGGACCGCAGTGAGGCCCGGCTTCCCCTCCAATCCCACCGTACCTCCCTGCCTGCCCACCCTCCCATCGGCTCTCTCTGGGGTTCAAGGACAAGACTTCCCCCTGCTGCTTCCTCCCTGAGTCCCCCCGGGGGGACCCACAGCCAGTATCCAGGGGCTGTGTGTTCACCCCACCCGCTCCTCAGCAAGGCCTTTCTGCCAGGGCCTCTAGCAGAAGCTCACTGTGCTTGGATATGCCTCGGTACGGGGAGCTCATTAACTCTCACCAAATTTGACAACTATTTTTGAATAGTTGTGATGATTAGAAAGAGCTTGGGGTTACTGTTACGTCCTGGCTGGGGGACCATACACATGTCCTTAATCCCTTTATGACTAGGTTTTGGCCTGAAAAATGGGAAGAGCCACACCCAGCCTCCACAGGGCCATTTGCAGGTGAAATGAGCCACATGGGAAGTGCCCTCAGTGTTCAGTGGTGCCCCAAGTGACTTCCTGGAACCAGTCCCCCACCCAGCCAGCTTTACTGCTGCCCTCTAGGGCCCTGGAGAGAACACTTTATACTGTGGGGCTCGATCCTCCCATCTGTCAAATGGGTAGAATCTTAATTCTGCTCTTATTTATGGTTGCAACAGCGCCCTCTGCAAAGACACTGAGTCCCTGAGGCTGTGACTGCCTTTGCAAGCAAGGTCTTCATAGAGATGACTGTGTCAGCAGGAGGCCACTAGGATGGGTCCTCCTGCAATGAGGCTTGTGTCTTCACGATGGGGAGTTGGCCCCATGTGCTCCCTCAGCAGAGACTCAGAGAAAGTGGTCACCTACACGCCGTGGCTAGGCTGGAGCAGACCCCTAGATGAGCCTGGGGAAGCGGCTGGCCAAGCCCCCTCAGGGCCTCAGGCTCTCAGCCCCGGAGTTGTGGGATAGTCAGCATCTAGGAGTAGACCTCTCTACAGCCCTTTCTGCAAATGGACCCCACTTTCAGGGCTGCTTGGGGTTTGTGGAGACACGGGGGCTGGAGGCTGGGCCGCAAGGGTCCAACTGTGTCCCCCCAACTTGCTCCTGGAGCCCTGCCCTTGGCCTGCTGGTGGACCCTGGAGAGGGAGGGCTGGAGCCGTGCACCTGGGCCTCCTGCATGGCGTCCTTGAGGTCGTAGTCGATGCGGGAGATGAGGTGGGCGTTGAAGCCCGCCAGGGCGAACAGGGTGGGCGTTGTGGTTGAGGCACCAAACGGGTCCACATGCCAGGAGAAGCGTGGCCGGACTCCAAATGTTTCGTACAGGAACCCGTGTCCTTCTGCAGGGACAGGGGCTCGCTAGTCCCCCTCCCCTGCATGCTGCTCCCCCAGCAAGCCACATGCCTGCTGCCAGGCTGAGCAGGGTGGCATAGGTAGCAGACATGAGGATTCCAACTCTTTTTAGGAAACAGGATCTTGCTATGTAGTTCAGGGTTGGTGGCGGGGGGGCATTGAACTCACTATGTAGCTCAGGCAGACCTCAAACTTGCAAGGATCCTTCTGCCTCAACCTCCTGAGGATTACAGGTGTGCACCACCATGCCCTCAGTTTTAACTCTTAGTTATGATGAAGCACTGGTAGCAGACAATTTATCATGGGTTCTTTTTATTTTATTTTATTTTATTTGTCTTTTTGAGACAGTGTCTCGCTGTGTAGTTCAGACTGACCTTGAGCTCACTTTGTAGCCCAGGCTGGTCTCGAACTCACAGTGATCCTCCTGCCTCAGCTTCCCAAGTGCTGGGATTACAGGCTTGTGCCACCATGCCTGGCTATCACGGGTTCTGAGCACTGTCCCCATGGTCCATCTGGGCTTCAGGAAGCCGAGGACAGGGTCTGTGAACCCCAACAGCACTGTTCTCACAGTTGCTGTGGGGCTTGGGCCTGGGGTCCAGGCTGAGGTGGTTCAAGGACACCTCAGAATTCTTCCCTGAGGCATGTGGCTGGGTTCGAACTCATTTCTAACACATGCAGGCATGAGTCCCTGAGACCCGGCTACCACAATTACTTTCACCTTCTGTCACAGGCCCCTCCTCTGGGGACGCCAGTGTCCCAGCCACAGGGCAAGGACAGAGGGCTCCAGATGGCAGCCAGCAAGGAGCCAAGGCCCCTAGCACACAAGCCAGGAAGCACTTTGAGCCCCAGCTGCCCTGGGTGGCCCCGTCCCCCAGCCAGGACACCCTGAGCAAGCCGCTCCTGAATGGGCACACACAGATACTGTGCACCCAAGGGTTTGCATTGGAAATCGCGAAGTCCAGGGAAGAAGGCATGAAGCCACAGACTGTGAATATCAAGCATTCTGCACAGGGTGGCCCATGCAGCCACACCTTCCCTCATCCCTCGGGCGCCCCTCATGAGCCAGGCGCTGGGTTCAGGGCTGCAAGGAGAAAGGAAACCTGATCTGAATAAGGCACTGCCTGGAAGGCCCAAGCCCTGTCCCAAAGGTTGTCTTCCTAACGCCAGGAGATGCAGCTGCAAGTGAAGAAGCAGAGCAGAGGCAGAGCTCGACTCCCACCTGCCTTTTGGGAATGGAGCTCATGGGCCATGACACCACTGCCTGATCCAGGAACTGCTTTGGCACAAATAAACTCTACAATTTCATGTGCCTAAATTTAATCTTTCAACAGCATGGACTGTGGATATAGCCAATAATGTGTGGATTAACCATGCTGGGCTCCAGGGAAAAACTTCCCACCTTAAATACAAAGAGAGCCGGGCGTGGCGGTGCACCCCTGTAATCTCTGCACTCAGGAGACAGAGGCAGGAGGGTCCTTGTGAGTTTGAGGCCAGCCTGAACTGCACAGCCAGGCCCTGTCTCAAAAAGACAATACACAAACAAATAAAGAGAGTCCAGAAGAAAGCTTCTTTCCCCCTTTGTACTGCCGAGATTGCAGATGTATGGCAATGTGATGCCTGGAGCCGTGGTAATCATCTTGTGACCATTTGGTAAGGGTGTGAGAATCATAGACATGAAGGATCTGTCTAACTTCCCCCCAAACCATCCTCCAAACTATCCCCATCGTGTTAGGAAATGGTAAACGTGCTCAAGACTCCAAGCACTGTCCCTCAGGTTCTCTGGCCTCCCAGCTGGCTGCAGCATTAAACCCATAGGAAGAGCAGAATTATGAAGGGAGTTGCTAAGCACCCCCAAGCACACACTCCCTTTATTCCCTTCAGTAAAGAACTATAGTGCCCTGAGTTACAAATCCCCATTCAAGAGCAAATGGGGAGAACTCTTCGCTCCATTATGGAAAGATTTACCTCCTTATGCTGGACTGGTTTTTCCTAGGTAAAGAAAGAAAGAAACTGCATCTCTCATTTCTCAGGGGAAATCACAGGGTCAGGGCACGTGAACTCCCAGTTAAAGACATTCCCAGCTTCTCCTGCAGCTGGCAGAGGTCACAACTCCATTCCACCAGATGGTGAGCAAAGCAATGGACTACACTTCCCAGCCTCCCGTGCAGCAGATGAAGCCATGTGACTAACTCCTGGCCAATAGCATATGTCCAGAACTGAGACTACACGTCCCAGCCTGCCCTGCAGCCAGGAGCAAACACGTAACTCAGTCTTCAATGGGAGTTGAGCGGAAAATTCTAGCTAGGAGGAACAGGAGCAGAAAACGCCCTCTCTCCACCATGCCCTTCACTCTGCCTGCCAGAGTGACAACCCCGAGGGTGCGCCAGCTTCTGTGTGACGGCCTGGGGTGTGGCAGAGCAAATTGGAAGCAGCCAGGACCCGGGGTCACAGACCCACAGGATCTTGCAGGAGAGAGGATTTTAGTGTAAGCGCTGCCGAATCGAGCACAGAGAGAAATGGACCCTCCCACTAGGTGGAGCTACAGCATCCGAGGCCCTGGAGCGGAGGGCAGGGCGCGGGGGCGGGGAGATAGGGACGTTACAGTGTGAGCTGCCGGACCCTGCACCCTCCTGGTAAAACTTCTGCTCAGTGTGCTCAGGAGACTTCTTGGGATGTCGGAGGGGCCACAGCCCAGGCTACAGAGGGGCCCTGGCAGGGTGGGCGGGCGCCGGAGACAGGGCCCGACTTAGGTTTCATAGCGCAGGGTGGTGGTGGCCACTGGGACAGGCGAGGTGTCCCTCCCCTCCGCTCTAGCCTGGACCTCTCCCTCTCCTCACACTGGCTGCAGGTGCCCAGCCGCAAGCCGGCTCAAGACAGGGCCAGAAACAGGGGCCGCTCTTCCAGGACCCTGGGAGGCCGCCTACGGGGGTGGGAACAAACGCTCCTGTCCAAGCGCGGCCCTCCACAGCCGGCTTCTAACCACAGTTGCCAGCGAGAGGCGCCCCTCTGGCTACAAATGCCACACCCGAATGTGGCTGGGTGTTGCTGTGGCCCCAGGATTAGGGTGGGAGAGAGAGGGGGACGACCAAGGGCACCCTTGGGAGAGACCCAGGACCCTGGTGCAGAGGCCCTGACTCCTGGGGGAAGTCAAGCTGGCCACAGCCGACCTGCCAGCCTCACAGGAAGGTGCAGCACAGATGAGCTGGGAGTACGGAGGGACTGGGGGCAGCGAGGGTGGCCAGCACGCTGAGGATGGCTTGGCAGGGCCCAGTCTAAATCCCTGTGTGGCTTGCTCAGCATGGTCTCCCCCACCCTGGGTGCCCAAGTCAGTGGGGCCGAGCAGACCTGGACTTGAGCTCCGGCTCTAATCCCTGCATCTCACGGGCCTGTTTCCTCAGCTGTAAAATGCGGCTGCTGACAGCACTACCTGCTAGCAGGTGCTCACAACACACAGCAGACGGACAGGCCTGAGCGGGCACAGGAAGGGCACTGAGAGGTTGAGTGAGCCCAGGGCTGGGCCCAGCTCCCAACAGACTCAGGACCGCCGCTGGGCCGGTGCTGTCCTTGGGTCAGGTTTGGGCATCATGTGAACCACAAATCTGTCCTCTACAGAGCCATGTATGGTGGTGTATGCTTATAATCCCAGCACCACGAGGCTGAATCAGGAGGGGTGAGAGGCCAGCCTGGGCTATATAGTGAATTCAACGCCAGCCTGAGCTATACAGCAAGACCTTGTCTCAAAAAACAAAAACAGCTGGGGGTGGTGGCGCACACCTGTCATCCCAGCACTTCGGAGGCTGAGGCAGGAGGATCACTGTGAGTTCGAGGCCAGCCAGGGTTACAAAGTGAGCTCAAGGCCAGTCTGAACTTCATAGCAAGACCCTGTCTCAAAAAGACAACAAAACAAAAATAATTTTTTCCCCCTTTACACTAGGCATTTATAAGGTCACCTATCAAGGGGCCTGCCCCGAGGACTGAAATAAAGGTTTCCCTCCCTAGACCAAAGTGAAAGGGGCCCTAGCATCTGTCCTCTGACGGCCCGCGAGCTCTGATGGTTTTGGTTTTGGAAAAGAAGATTCGTAGAATTCACTTATATTAGGCACTTTCCAGGGTCCTCCTGCCCCAAAGCAATGCACCCCACATTTGCTGGGGCTTCTGGCTGTCACACTATAGGTCCTCCTGTGCACCCACAGGTAAGTTAGCTGGGGAGACTCGTAGTGCGGGGTATGGAGTGGCTGTGGGAACTGGAGACCAGAGCAGGGTCCCTAGAGTGGCATTCTCAGCGGCGATTTTCAGATGAGGGTAGTGAGCAAAGGAGACGCCCTGAACAAGGGTCACGTGGGTGCATGGTGCTGTCGAGGAGCTGGGCAGGAGGCCGGGTTCAACTGACTTCCTCCCTGCCACTTCCGGCCTCTGTCAATGGGCCACAGGCCTAGCCCAGGGCATGGGGGATGAGCCCAGTGCTGTCTGCAGAAGCCACACACAGACAGGAGCCACACTGTCACCACCTTCTAGCCTGCATGAAGAGCCCATGATGCCTGAAGCCAGACCTAAGGCTCAGGTGCAAGAAGACTCCAGGGCAACAGGAGGGCAGAGGGGCTGGTGCCAGGCCTGGATGTGAGTCCTGCCTATGGGCCCTTGACAGTCACTTTGTTTCTTTAGGCCTCAGTTTCCACACCTGTAGAATGGGACCAAGAGTCACCAGGCCTCCTCCTCAGCCTGCCATGGTACCTTGGTGAGGTGGCGAGGGTGAGTGAGGTGCTGGCAGTGGCAACGTGAAGCCAGCTAACATTTACTGGGCATTTATGAGTGAGCGACACATTCTACTGAAAGTTCTTTATTTGAAACATCTCCACTGAACCACTGATAGGTGGTTCTTCCTCACAAGAACCGCTGGAGGTAGGTTATCAGGAGGAGACTGAGGCACCGGGAGGGCAACAGGGATGGGACTCCTAACCCTCCATTCAACTCCCTCAGCCAGGCACAAGCATGGCCCCAGCGAGTCCCTGTCTCCACTGGCCAGGGCCCCGTAAGACACAGAGCCCAAAACCCAGGACTGGGGCCTCCCCACCCGGCCTACCGCAGGTCCCTGGGTGCTTGGCAGGGGGCAAACCTGTGAGCTGCAGGATCTGGTCATCGAGGTGGGTCACAGCCTCATCGTGCATGACCTGGCCTCCGAGGACGAATTCCAGGCGTCCCTGGGCCAGCAACTGGCGGACCTTGGGGTGGGTGGCAGAGAGAAGGTGGCCAGGTTATGTGGCCCGGCTGGGCTGGGGCAGGGGCCAGGCCTGCAGTGCCCACCGTGCCCTCCATGAACTCCTTATGCCACAAAAGCAAGGCAACCTAACAATGCAGTGCCCACCACCCCAAAAGTGCCTGGCCCATGGCCGGTGTTTGAGATAACTGAATTTTCCCTTCTGAAATGATTTTACATTTAGCAAAAGTTGCAGGAATAAAACAGACCACTAAGAGCTGCCTCCTGTGCCTGCCCCAGACCCCCACACTGGGAGCTTCCTCACCTACCTCCACACCCTGCCTCTATGCACCTATGCACCTGCTTTTCCTAAGCCAGGTAAAGTCAGTCAGGAATGCGTAAGCCTTTTACCCTGCGCACCTCCCTGTGTGCTGGACAGGAACCCGGAGAACCAGAGCCGCAGTGTATGGACCAAAATCAGGAATTTACCCTCACACAACACCCCTACCGGATCCACAGCTTCTGCACACACTTTCCCAATTGTTCCGCTGAGCTCCTGGCCCTGGTGCAAGATACACCCTGGCTGGGGGATTCGTCACTTCTCCCCCGCATCCTTTCATGTGGAAGAGTACCCAGCCCACCTGTCACCACTTGCCAGTGCCTGGCCCTCTCTGACCCCAAGCCATCTCTGTGAGCTCCCTAAAAATCCCTGGGTCTTGGCACAGGGCAAGGGACATCACAGGTCTGAGTCACTGGTCATGGTTGAGGAGTCCCCTTCTCTGGTGGGACCAGGCACATTCTGCTGGCACCTTAGCTTTGCCGCCTTGAGGAAGCTGCTTAACCTCTCTGAATTTCAGTCCAAGAGACACTGCTCACCAGGGAGGAAGCTGGGCTCCAGAGCTTTCTAGAGTCCAGGTGTTTACAGCTCTGCCTTGGAAACACATCTCCTAGGGTAGAGGTCGCTTTATAGATGTAGAGTCCCCCACTCATAGTTGCAGCCTTGGTGACAGAGGTGGCACCAGGGGCTGGGGATATAGCTCAGTGGAATAAGCGCCTGCCTAGCAAGCGCAGGGTCCTGAGTTCGATCCCCAGTACCGCCAAAACAAACAAACAAACAAACAAAAAAACAAAACCAAAGAGAGGTGGCACCAGGTGCCAGGCACAAGAGACTGCTCCGTGAGGAGCTGAACTGACTGCCCACACCCTCCCCAAGGGCCACAGGTCCTGTGCCTAGGGCCAGGTGGGTGGGCAGTGCAAATAAAGGGACAGGGTGTAAGGCGGGGCCACCTGGGAGTGCCTGGTACCAGGAGGTGGCACCAAGAATGTGCGGCTGGCCACCTTTGCAAGAAGACCCAGACGGGCTGAAGTCAGCCCTCATGCTGGCCACATGCTGATCACGAGCGCGTGGTTCAGCTGGTGTAGCCCTGGCACCAACTGGACCCCTGTGCGTGTGCAGCCTGGGCTTCCCAAGGATCCCAGCGCTGTGTCACCTGGCACTGTGTACCTGCTGCTTCTGCTGCTCAGAGGCGACCTGGTCCCACCACAGCCGGAAGAACTCCTGCTCCACTGCAATGAACCGCCGCTGCTTCCCACGTGCCAGCTCTGCCACCACGGACGTGTAGACGTTGGCTGCGTAGGCCCGCATGCTCTCCTGGGGAGGGGACAAGGTCACAGCAGAGCTGCAGACACCCGCCGGGGGGGCAGAGAGGAGCCCAGCCAGACCAAGGGCCCTGCTGTCCTCAGGGCCCCTACGCGGCACTTGTCCTTTCCTGTCCCCACCACCTGTCCGTGTGACTCCAGGGCACTTACGCTGATGGGACTCAGAAAAGGAGCTTGTGATGACGCCTTGATGGCCAGGGGAGGCGCCAGCCCTAAAGGTCGGGGCAGCTTGTGAGAGGTTGCAAAACCTGGGTTCCGAGGACCCCTATGCAGAAGTCCCAGGGCAAGACGGGTGTGGCCCCGTGACCCCAGGGGGCACACTTGGGCTGAAAGGGAGACGTAGCGTCCTGGGGTTCCTGAGGGCTGGCCGCTGTCCCCGCAGCCGACCCCCAGGCAGAGCCACGGAACAGGGCTTCCTAGTGGGCTTTCTGCCCTGCAGCATGGACAGTGCTCATGACAGAGTGGACAGAGCAGGAGCCAGGGCTTGGGCCTGGGGCCTGCAGGAGGGGCGCAGACCTCGCTTTCTCCTCCTGGGAGCTGGGAATGGTGGGTCAGCACACTCCCTTAGTCTTTGGGGGTCTCCATCGCACGTGGGGGACCCTCACAGTTAGTCAGGGCACTCAGGACTGACTCAACACTTAGCACCAGGTCCTCTTCCTAGCCCTGTCTTGGAAATGCCGCTACCTACCCAGGGGTGGTGGTGGTGCATGTCATTTGGGATGCTGAGGCAGGCAGGTTGCTGGGAGTGCGGGGCCAGCCTGGACTACATAGTGAGTTCAAGGTCAGCCTGGATTAGAGTGAGACCCTCTCTCAAAAACAATAAATAAGTAAATAAGCAAATGCCACTACTCAATCATTGATGTTCTTTATGAAGCGATTCTGTCCCCAAGTATGGAGGAATCTTGTGGATTTTCTTAGGTAACTCTTGCCTAATCTCCAAAAATAAGCATTTGGAGGCCTGAGTAGTGACATCTGGTGCTCATCCTGAGACCAAAGGAGGCCAGATGGAGGCCTTCCCTCCATTCATTCATCCATCATTCGTTCATCCATCCCCTGGACGAACGCACACAGCCCTCCTCAATGGGTGCAGCCAGAGGTCGGTGGGCTGGGGAGACGGAGCTCTGGGAAAAGTGGGTCACAAAGCCAACAGATACACACCAAGAGAGTAACAACTGCCACCAGGGCTCTAAAGGACAGGGTGCTGTGAGGAGGGCCTTACTGACAGAGACAGGCCGAGGGGGACTGGGCCCGCAGGTCCTGTGCAAAGGCCCTGGGGCAGGAGGCAGCCAGGGAGACTCCACTCCTCAGAGTTCAGGGCTCCAAGTGTGGGAGACCCCACCACTGCAGGCACAGGCCTGATCAGGTCAGAGCGCTGATATCGAGGCCAGGGTCGCTGCCCCTGACCCCAGAAGCCCCCAAGGCCAGGGCTTCACTGCAACTGCACTAATTCTGGGCCCCAGCAGCCCTGGCTGGACCGAGTCCCATGTCGACCACTTCAGGGCCACCCAGACGCCCTGGGAGTTGGGTAGCGTGTCCAGGTGGGGAAACAGGCTCAGGGAGCCAAGCCCTGAGCAGAATCGCGAGGTGACGACTGGCTCACCCCAAAACAACTGTCCTCGGGAGGGGATGGAGGGGACCCGCCGGTCACTGGCTGCCAGCCTGAGCACTGGCTTCCCCTGCCTATCTCACGGGGCCCCACTCCCTGCCATCCCCGAACGCAGGACTCATCGAACCAGCTCACGGCCCCGCGCAGGCGTAATCGCGGCTCAGGGACAGGCGGGCCCCCCCCCCCCCCGATCGGCGACTCCCCGTCCGGCGCCCACCTGCACGGTGTAGACCCAGCCCACGTCCATGTGGCTGTGCGGCACCACGAAGGCCCGGATGGGGGCCGCGGCCCGGGACCCCCGCAGGAACAGGGGCCCGAGGAGCAGCGGCAGCCAGCACAAGGGCTCCATGCGCGACGGCGACTTCCGGGCGCGGCCCCGCCCCGGGCCTGAGTCCGTTCCGCCTCCCGGCGCCGGTGCCCCGCCTCCTGTGACCCCGCGCTGCCCTCCCGCCTCACAGCGCTCAGCACTGCTGCTGCGCCGGCCTGCGCGTCCGCCTCCGCCCCGGTTCCGGACCGGGTCCCCACACCACGTCCGCCCGCGGACCCCGCTCTGGGGGCGACTGGTCATCTGGGTTCCTTGCATTAGTTTTAAAGGATTGAAACGCTTTTTAGACACCGGATTGACCCGAAGCCCTACAGTTCGGGGAGTCAGGATAACGAGGCACAGGGGAGGGGAAGGGGACGGAGAAAGACTTCAAATGGCTGTGGCTGTGACCGTGCATGGACTGCCCACGGGGGGGCCGCCAACCTGTACTGCAAACATGAGCTCACGAAATAAATGCTGAAAACTGGCGCGCGTGCAGAACTGGGATGGGGACCTAGAGACAAGATGGGGCCTGTGGCGTTCGTCTCATAGGGACCGGTGGGAAGTGGAAGTGGGTGACCAGTGACAGGAAGTGTGCAACTCTTCCCTCTGAGTAGCCTGGGGCCACGGTGCCCACAGCCACGTATCCAGCTGCCCAGGAGAGGCCCGAGTGCCAGGGCCCTCATGGGCCCCTGCAGAGGGCAGAGCAGCGGTTCTGCGTCGTGGAGGGCCATCCTGCTCACTCACCCATGGCCAGGGCAGACGTGGCCAGGCTGGCCAGGCTCAGGACTGGACTACACTATCCAGCCTCCTCTGCTACACCGTGGCCATGTGATCAGGGTTGGCCAATAGGGTTTGGGCATGTTTAGTGTTGTCCACGCCCCACTCCTCTTCTGCACCCACTGCCTTGGGAGTGGGCTCCCAAGGCCCCCATGGAGGGCCAGGATATAGCTCAGTGGCACAAACACCTGCCAAGGACCCCTTGGAGCCCTGTGGAACTCAACGACTGTGTTGTGAGAGAAATAAGCTTTACTCATTTATGTATTCATTTATTACTTTGTTTTGAGACAGGTGTTGCTATACAGTCCAGGCTGGCCTTGAACTCACTATGTAGCCCAGGCCAGCCTCAAACTTGTAGGGATCCTCCTGCCTCAGCCTCCAGGGTGCTGGGATTACAGGTGTGCCTGGCAAGAAATAAGCACTCTTTTGTTAAGCCAGTGGATTGATCTGGTAGAGTGTATCAGGGACCACAGCCTTGCCCATCCTACTAGCTCTTTATACACGGTAACCCAGAAGCCTCAGCAGACTCCTTAACTCCACTTGCTCGGAGGTAACTTTTAACTCTGGAGGTTACATGCTTGTCATTTACTGTCCCATCAAGAGTCCGAGTCTCTGCTTGGGTGTTTGCCAGCAGCCTACCACAGCAGCGGGGCCAGGCCACCCTGTGCCTGCTGGTCTCTCGGTGGGAGTAGCCCGGGGTGACGTGGGCAGAGGTGGCGTCGCTGGTGCTGCGTCCCTCTGGGGAAGCCACGCCCTGCTTGTGCAGGGGGTGGGGATGGGCCAGGAGCACAGACTCTGGGTCAGAGGATGAGTCCAGACTCTGCCTCAGGTTCTTCAGTCCTGTGACCTTGGGCCAGGGCCATGGGTTCTGCAATTGATCACCACGGAAGATTGGTGAGCCTGGTGCGTTTGCCCTCAGGGTAGAGGAGTGTTCTCACCCTGTAGAGCAGCTCGGTCTGGAAACGGCCAGGGCTCAGGGCTGTGAAGGGGAGGCTGCCTGTGTGCCCCACCCCACACCAGCAGTCCCCCTCCTGTCCCAGGGGTTCCTATTCCCCCTCCCCTGGGTCCTGCTGCTCCCTGACCCCAACCTCGGGACACAGTCGAGCAGCACATGATAGTTAAGCTCTTGCATCTGATTTACTTCTTTAGCATTATGGTCTCAAGGTGCATCTATTTTCCTACGAACTCAAGTTTATCCTTTTTTATGGCAAAGTAGTGCTCCATGGTGTGTGAAAACCACATTTTCATTATCTGTTAATGGACACACAGGCCGTTTCCAAGGTTGAACTATTGTGAATTTGTGGAAACGCGACGTCTCTTGCTCTTCTGGAAAGCTACTTCTTACCCTCCGGGCTCCTCATCCTTGGGGGTGGGGAGGCCAGTGTTTGAGACTGGAACAGAAGTGACCCCCAGTCCCTGGGGAGAACCTGGCTGTCCTGGAGCCCCTGAAAGGAGGCAGGAGTCTCGGTTCTGGGAGACGCTTCCCAGGGGAGAAAGCGTAGTGTCAGTGGGGGGAGGGGATGCAGGGAACAGAGTTCCCACAGGGAACAGCGCAGCCTTGGGTCGGGGCTCTGCTGGGAGGACCTGGAGGGAGGAGGGGTCGGCTGAGGCTGGGGGCGTAGTCAGTGCGCAAGCAGTCAGGGGCCTCTGTGCGCAAGGGGAAGGAGGGGAGGAGTCTCATTTGGCCAGTGGGGGACAGTGAGGCTCAGGGAGCTGAGGGGGAGCGAGGGAGAGCCCAGGCTTTGCCCGCTGCTGTCTGTCTGTCCTGCTACAATATCAGCGGCATCTTGGGCTGCAGTAACAAGGTGATAGGTTTAAAATAGACAGTTTTGGGGCCACCAGTCCCTGTGGGTGCAGGGAGGGCTGGTTTTGTCACCACTGAAGGCTCCTGTGCAGTGACCCCTGACCAGGGTCTTCCCGGTTGTCCACTTGTAGCCCAAAGGCTTTGAGCACTGTAGCCACACCTGGGGTGCGGTCACAGCCACACTTCAGGGAGCCCCTGCTGTGAGGCTGGGTCCTGGTCCGGGTGGCCCCAGGCTGTTGGAGTCGCCAAGGCCACCCAAGGTCACAGGGCATCAGCTTCTAGCCATTCCCATAGCTGGGATGGTTCCTGCTATGATTCTAATTTGCATTTCTTTCACGGTTAAAAATGTTGCGCATCTTCTCATGTGCTTATCTGGGACTATTTTTTATTTTATTTTTTTTTGAGACTAGGGTTCACTGTGTAGTTCAGGCTAGCCTTGAACTCACAGCAATCCTGCCTCAGCCTCCCAAGTGCTGGGATTCCAGGTGTGCAACATCATACCCACCACCAAGATGTTTAAAAGTGTCAGTTGTAGGTTTTACGTGTAGGTCTGTGGGCCATCTGGAAAGCTTTTTCTATGTCCAGGTTTCGGTCCATCTGTTTTGGCAGAGCACCTCTGCTGGGTTCTGCACCACTGGGTGGAAAGACAACCCTCTACCCAGGCCAAGAGCCCAGGGCAGAGCCCGCCTTCACCCTTGGTTCCGCCAGTCCTGTGAAACCTGGGGTCTGCGGGGTTTCCTTACAGGAGGCTCGGGCCTGTCCTATGCATCGGCTTCGCAGGGCTCCATCACGGGACCCTCACTGGCCGTGTGGACGCTGGGGCCGGCTGACCCTTCCGAGGCCAAGTTCCTGGTCCACCCCTCTTATCTCGGTGTCGCTGAGGTGTCAGGAGCGCGGGCAGGTGCCAGGGGCCTGCGATGCTCTGCGGGCTCAGGGTTGGGCGGGGACCCCGGTCTAGAGACGCACCCCAAAGGGCGCGGGGGGGGGGATTTTACTTCAAACCCTCCAGCGGCAAGAGCGAGGCGAGAGGAGAGAGAAGTGAAGCGAGCTGGATATCCCAGCCATGCACAGAGCTGAGGAGCTGCACGCTGAGGACGCACAGACCTTGTCACACCGGTCCCAGCCCCACCTGTCCACGCCGTCCGCGGCCAGCGCGAGCTGTCGGGAGCGTTTCGAGACCGTGGGCATCTGCGATGAGGACCAGTTGCTCCACTTCCACCCCCCACCCCGCTTCGTCCTCTTTTCTCTGCATTTCCAAGGTTGGAGGTGGATCCGCACCCTTTGTCCGGAAGCCTGGGACCTGTGGCTTGAACCCCTCCTTCACGTCCTGCTCTTTCTCCTCTCGGCCACCAGAGGGCGCCGGGATCCAAGCGGCCGCTGTTCTTGGTGCTGAATTCTGACGCGGGTGGAGTGCCGGAACATCAAGGTGGTGCCGATTTCAGCAAGCGCATGGTACTCTCACTGCACGTTAGACCTGCTACAGTGACCGCTCTCGACACCCACCCATCACGTCCCTGTGTCACTTGCCTCGGCAGCGCTCTCCCGGCGTAGGGTAGATGTGACATCTCACCCAGCCTTGCCTACCTGGTGACCTTACATGTCCTGCAGCCACTCTTGACGTTGGCCATGGGCTGATGCTGAGGAGTTGGATGTGTTTTCAAAGCTCTGCAGCTGGCAGCTGTCACGTGTCCTTGGGGACCAGTCAGGGACAGTCATTGCTGTGGTTCCTGCATAGTCACAGGCTGACCCTGCACTGCGGCCCGGTCCCTCCACCTCTTCAAGCTTCCAGGGGACAGTAGGACCGGCGCTGGAGCATTCGCCACCCACAACCTCCTGCTACTACTCACAGAGCCCTTGAGAACTGTATCGAAGGCAGACACTTCCTCTCGACCTGGGCTTCTCTCCTGGTGTCCTCAGTGAACCCCCGTGTTGGTCACAGAGGGCAGCAGCCCTTGGCTTATCGTGTTGATTTTATAGTGAGAGAAAAACCACTGGACTGAGCTGCCAGGCAGCAGGCATGCGAAAGCTCCTGGATGGCCCAAGAGAACTGGCGGCCCAGTGAGTGGTGTCCCCTTGGGTAGGAAGTCCATCCCGGCCCAGCCCAGAGCTCCTTCCTGGGAGCCCCACTCTGCACCCAACACCCGTCTTCAAGGTGCCTGGCTTCTCCCCCTCAGACTTGGGGAGGTAGTTTTCCAGGAACATCTGGTGTGTCCAGAGTTGTGCATCTCTAGAATTTGATTCTGTTCACGCCTGACGCCCAGAGGGAAGGCGCATTAACTTACTGATTTTGAGCCACACTACCAGTGTGGCTTCAGCATCGTGCTGTTACTGGCATTGTGGAGATACCGTGCATGGGTGGAGTTTTCTGAGATGAGTTATTAGCTGATTCTTTCCAAAAATGTGGGTTCTCTCACCTGGGAGTCCTCTGTGGTCCCTGCACTGGCTTGGTGGAGGCTGTGCACCCACCCTCTGCCTCCATCCTGCGGACTTCTCCCCAGGAGCAATGGCAGGTGAGATGCCAAGGCCCAGGTTGTCCGGCCTGGTGTGACACAATTTGTGGGAAGGTGGTCCGCAAGGAAATCCCCACTGAAATCATCTCCCAGGGCGACCTGTGTGGGCGCTCTGCACCTGTATCCTCTGCACTCCAGCACGTCGCTGCTGACACCCAGCGCGCTGATGCTGCGGGGGAGAGGATGGGGAGTGCTCCTGGATGTTTAGGGATGGTTGGTGGGGATGTGCGCCTCACCTCGGCCTGGAGAAGGGCCGCAGAGTGGTGATGAAGGACGGCACACAGTGGGTGGGGGCGGACACAGTCTGTCTGTGCGGTCATCTCCATGTTCTGCCAGGTTGGCAGATGCATCGGCCTCTGGGCTAAGCGTGCACTGGAGCTGACGCGGTAATTTTCTCTTTTCCAGGCAAAGGATTAGGTTTGCAGTTTTTGCTATGTTAAATAGAAATAGCGTGCTTACATTTGCCTGTGTATGGGGAGGTGGATGTGATAACTGTAGAGACGTGTATATAGTAAAAAGATACAGTCACATGTTATTTTAAAGATGGGAGACTCCTTTTAGCCACACTGCAGGGGACAGGGGGTCTGGAAGCTGCAGACACTTGGGCTTTGATTAACCACCCGCCCCTGGCTGGGCGTGGGGAGGGTCAGCTGGGAGAGCCCCTCTCGGGCTTCGGCCTTTGGAAACCTGCATGACTCAGGTCACTGGGACCAGAAACATCTTCATCCTCCAGGACACTGCATTTATGTTTGGGGAGATTTATCCTGAGCAAATGATCCATAAGAAGTTCTAAATCTGTGTGCCTAACGATGAAGACTGCAAAATTATTCATCAGTAGAAACAACACAAAATAAACCTGGAACCCACCCAAGTGTGCAGTGGTGGCGGCGGTTTTCCAGCTGTAGCGTTTGTTGGTCTCCGGGGTTTGTGTGAATTGGTTTCTCTTGAGTCACTATGGACCACAGAGAAAAGCGTGTTTGTTGCTGGCAGTTTTTTATCTCAGAGGAAAGTGTCTCTCGCTTCATCCTCAGCTTTCTGTGTGCAAATGCTTAGGTTTAGCAAAGGCTTTGGCCTAGGGAAGAGAAAAATGGGCTACATGAATTTGTGGTGCTGGAATTTGAGAGATATAGTTGATTCTTGAGCACAGAATTTGAGGGGCCAGGGGCCAGGCTGGTGGCGTGGGTTCCCAACGCTGCTGGACCCAGGCTCCTGCCATTTCCTCCTGCTGACCTCAGCCTTGGTCCAGCTTCTGTCCCTGTGCTGTTGTCTTTGCCTCTAGAGACCAATGGGCAGTGTGTAGAGATGGTCAGGCGGGAGTCACTGCCTCATTTTCTGCCCTCTCTTGGGAGTTGCTCATCTAGGGACTTGAAGACTTCCTGTCCAAGGCAAATCCAGCCCTGGTGGCAGTGCTGGGGGCTCAGGAAGAGAGGGATGAGGTCCCATGAGCCTTGTGGGTGCGTGGAGCTGAGGGTGGGAGGAGCACGGCTGCTCTGTTCTCCTGACACTGGGGACGGTGCTCCTGGGTATGGCTTTGCTCTGTCCTGTGGTGGCAGCTGGCCTTTAGCTGTGCTAAGATTTTTTTTTTTTTTCCGGGACCGGGGATCGAACTCAGGGCCCTAGTGCTCAGCGGCAAGCACTTAGCCCACTGAGCTGTACCTCCAGCCCTGTGCTAAGATTTTTTATTTTTTGAGACAGGTTCTCGTTCTGTGGTTCAGGTTGGCCTTGAACTCATGGTGATCCTCCTGCCTCAGCCTTCCAGGCATGTGCTCCCGTGCCCTGCATCCTGCCCTCTTATTCTTGATGTTTGCAGTCTATCTGCACAGCTTAGGAAACAGAAGAAAGTGAGCATCTCTGCTGTTGCCACCCCGATACGGGCGCAGAACCCACCCCCAAGTGCTCAGCTGGACTTCTCCCGCTCGCCCTCCGAAGTTGCTGGGGCTCCCTCCGGTGTCGCGCCAGAGGCTCCACTGGCTTCCCTTTAGTGCCGCACCCTTAAGCAATGTGCTGTGACCGTGGTCTGTTGCCACAGCTGAAGTGAAATCCTACCTGTGCTCTTGGCCACTGGGCAGTGTGGTTTTGAAGATTGCTGACAGGACAAAGGATGTGGCTGGAGGGCACCCCCCCCAAGTGTGGCATTTGTTTTGTAAATGCGCCACAGCTGACTTTTTAGGTTTACCATGGCCAGTAGTGTCATTCGGTGTTTCTGGTCTCCTGCATCTTTGGATGCATCTCCTGGTGGTGCTCTTTGTCCGACTCCAGCGACCCTGGGTCGTTGGTGCTCTCAACTCTGTGCCCCCTCCCTGCATGCGCAGACGTGAGGCCCAGCCCCAGGGCTGGGAGGTTGTTTAGATCTTATGGTCCCCAAGGAGCTCCTTCTAGACAGATGGTCACTGCGGTCTTTCTTTCCACAGCCTCACCAGTCTTGGGCATGGACAGAGCACCCAAAACTGGGAGGCTCCAAATCAGATGATTGAGCCTGGATGGTGGTGCACACCTGTAATCCCATCTCTCTGGGAGCCTGAGGCAGGAAAATGGCAAGTTTGAACCTGGCCTAAGCAACTCAGTGACTTAGAGAGACCCTGTCTCCAAATAAAAGAAGGAGAAGGGCTAGGCGCACAGCTCAGTGGGGAGGCCCTGGGTTCCTTCCCCAGAGCTGCAAAAACAAATAAAAAAGCAAACAAAAAGCCAACCCTGTGAAAATGTGTCACCTTGTGGCTCTAAGGCCCAAGCCTGTGGTCAAGGTGTGGGGCTGCTGTGACTCTGAACCCTGCTCCTGGGTTCTGAGGTTCTGGTCCCCAAGGAGCTCCTTCTAGACAGATGGTCACTGAAGTCTTTCTTTCCACAGCCTCACCAGTCTTGGGCATGGACAAGGATGTCTCTTTCCTGAGGCTCCGACCTGCTGAAGCCTAGCTGGGGGATCCTGGTGTGCAGTGTCTCCTGGGTCCCAAGTCCAGGTGTGGAGACACCAGAGGGGGCCATCTGGGGTGGGACAAGGCCCTTGAACAAGAGGCTCTGTGTAGCATTTGTTCCTCTGCCACTGCCTTCCCCCAGGTGAGGATGCCGCATCCCTCCTGCTGAAGACACAGAAATGGGCACTACACTGGAAGCCGAGGTCAGGGACAGAACTGTTGTTTGGGCCCTGGGACAGCAGGCAGCGTGGCCCAGAGTCCTGTGTGACTTTGTAGCAGAAAATACCCCCAGCCAGTCTGTTAGTTGCCCAGGTAACAGTTCCAGTTATAGTTCCTGTCACTACTGTCTCCTGGTGATGCATAGCTGGTCACTACGGTACACATTATAAGAACCAATCAAGGACAGCCAAGTGCTCTGCCTGTGCGCCTCCCCTTGCAGACCCCATAAGAACCTCCCTCCCTGGGCCTGTGAGGCCTGACACTTCTGTAAGTATTGATTCCTAGTCAGTGCCTGTCCCATTAAATAAATCTACCTCCAAATGCTGGGCATCATTTTAGTGTTTCTGTTTGCTGTTGCATCTGGTGAGTCAGCTGGGAAGACTGGCTGTGCTGACCTTGTTGGTCACTGGTCATGGCCCTTGTGGATGGAGCAAGGACCTTTTTAGGTCCCAACAGGAAGGTGTGTCCTCGAGATGAGATTTCTCGAGTTCCCTCAGAGACCTAGAGGAGGATTGTTAGCTCCCCGCTGAGCTGCTCACATTGGGCCCAAAAGGGAGAATACAGTCCGGTCACTTTACAAAGGCACATTGGCACACAGGGACAAGTCTCCTGGCCTGGTCCACTTGCCCTTAGCAGCAGGTGGGTTCAAGCCTACCCTGTAGTCACTTTAGCACCCTGTTGCTCAATGCAGCCATCCTCCCCAGCCTGTACTTGATCTGCACATGGTAGGCACTTGGTAGCCGCTCTCCACCCAAGCCTGCACGTTGCTCTTCCCAGCTCTGCTGAGTCTGTTCCTGGGCCTGTGAGAGCCTCACTCTTCAAACCAGAAGAGCGCTGCTTTCCTCCCACCTGCGGGCTAAGGCAGACAGAATAGGGCCGATCTGATGCTGCTTAAAACCCATCACCTCCTCCAATGAGAAGTCTGGGGCCGGCTCCCACCTGTACGAGCATCCAGTGTGGGTGAACTGTGTCCTCCCTGAGGACATGCTGGCGCCCTCCCCTCAGACAGTGTGATTGTTGCCAGGGAATGGGATCTTCGCTGACTGACCAGGTGCAGGGGAGGTGGCCACGCAGGGTTCCAACAGGCTCTGCTCCCGTGTGACAGGGTCCTTACAAGAAGAAGCGCAGAGGTACAGAAGGTCACGTGGAGAGAGGCAGAGACTGGAACACCAGGGCTCGCTGGCCACAGCAGAAGCCAGGAAGTGAGCGCGGGGTGTGGGGTGTGGGGCAGGCCCTTCCCTCCAGCCTTAATGGAGGATGTGGCTCGGCCACACCTTGGTTTCAGATTTCCAGTTGCCTGGGCTGTTGGGAAACACGTGTTGGTTTTAAGCCATCCTCTATGTGGCATTTTTCTCTGGCAGACAAGAAACCAAGCCCTGTCCAGGTGACTTGTGCCCTGCGCACGTCTGTCCCCCTCTGAGGCATGTGCTGGGCCTTGGGTGCAACATATGATGACCTTAAGGTCTAAGCAACCTCCCAGCCCTGGGGCTGGGCCTCAAGTCTGTGCATGCAGGGAGGGGGCACAGAGCTGAGAGCACCAATGACCCAGGGTCGCTGGAGTGGTGAAGCCCACCCCATGCTAGGGCTGAGGCATCAGGCCAGCCAAATAATGTCTCCGACCTCAGCCATCCTTTCTGCGAGAGTGGACATAGCAGTACTGCCTCAAGAGGTGGGAGGGTCACAGGGGAACAGTTGTGATGGTACCTGGGCAGTGCGCGACCCCGCCTGGACACCAGGTTACCTGATCCCACCCGGACACCCGGGCAGTACCTGATCCACCTGGGATATTTTTAGCATGCTTCAGGACCTGGTCAGTAACTGATCCTACCTGTTCTGCAGTAAATTCTTCAGTTGAACCGAATAGAACAACAAACCCTCCAGTTGGTTCATTCAATAAATGAAATTAAAAGTCGGTATCATAGCTTCACGGAATTGGCAAGATTCATTGTGCAATATTTTCACTGACTACTTAGTTAAATAGGGAAAGAATAATTCAATTATATCAGGTTTTATACTTTCTGAAAGGACAGAGAAGCGCGAAGGAAGTAAATGTTGTTTTCCTCACACAAAATGAATTCAGGCCTCATTGACACAGCTCTGCTTCCATACTCTCCTGCTCCCTAAATCCCTAAACGTCTGCACCCGTATCTGCACCGGGACGCTCTCAGCGTGCCTCAGAATCAGCGGGGATTTCACTGATTGTCACCAGGGACTTGCACAGTACTTTCTGAGTTATTTGGAACCAGAGGTGATTTATTCAAGGAGGGAGTGGGTGAAGAGTTTACAGGACTGGTGCTCCCCAGTGTGGGGGCTGAGCCCTGTACCCCAACACCTGCCCGAGGATTCCCTGTGTGCACCCATACCCTGAGGCTGTGCCACCAACAGGACACAGCTGCCCCTGGCTCGTCAGGCTGCCCTTAGCCGCTGGCTGCCCCGTCCACCTCCTGCTGACCCGACCCGTCTCACCCCGCCTACCAGCTGTGACGTCCTCCAGCCGATTGGGAGAGAGCAGCAAAGTCAAGGGCAGTCTGCCCAGCCTTTGCTGTCTTCTTGGCCTGGCTAACGCCACCTCCTCACAGTCACACCACATGTCTTCCAGGAAGCTGCTCTACTACTTCCCACCCGCGGGAGATCCCCTCTCCGTTCCCGGCTGCTGTGAACCTCCCTGTCTCTGCCCAGAGCCCACAGCCCCTCTGTGCAGACCTGACTGCCACTCCTTCAGGCCAAACCTCAGGTCAGAGCTGCCCCTGGCCAGACCTTTGCACCCCAGGGCCTCTTCATTCATTGCACACCAAAGCCTCCGGGACTGATGTGTTCACGAATGCTACGGGGACTCAGGATGCCACATGTTTACTGCGCAGACACTTAGGTGTTCCTGAATGAATGAATCAAGGGGCGTCCACTGGTGAATTTGCCGGTCCTAAGACATAATCAAATTATCCCAGCTACAGCGAGACTCTTTAAAACCCGCATACTTAGAGCACAGTTAATCACATTGTTAAATACGATTCCCCAAGATGTGATAAAGTGCAAGGACGTCCTGTTTCTAATCCTGATCTGTGGACCAACTCGTGCTGTGAAATCAGCATTTTAATGTGTGGTTTGGTGGAATCTGAGCTCACTGGGTTTCACCATCAGATGACCCATTTGCTTTATTTACTTATTTATTTATTTTTTTGGTACCAGGAATTGAACTCAGGACCTCATGCTCGCCAGGCAAGTGCTGTGTCTGTATCCCTGGCCCCAGCCATTTGCTTTAGTCTGGTTTGGTACCAGGAATCGAACTTAGAACCTTGTGCCTGCCAGGCAGGTGAAGTGTCACTGAGCTATCTCCCTGCCCACCATTTGCTTTAGAACTGAAGTGAGCTCAAATGGAACCTACAGCTACTCAGTGCTTGTCATTTCTGTAGCACCACCCAGGTGTTCAGGCATACACAAGACTGTTGTGCACAGCACTGGGTCCAGGCAGGCTGGGTCATCCTGACTCCTTTCCTCATCAGTTTAAGTGTCACCACCACCACCTTCACCACCTTCACCACCACCACCATCACCACCATCAACATCACCATCACCTTTACCACCACCACCACCACCACCACCACCA
>PVLD010007984.1:0-87392 GCA_004027595.1 Dinomys branickii
CTTTCCCACGTCTCGCCCCGGCAGCCTGGTCCGCCCTACCACATCTCCCCCGGCATCTCAGAGAAATACGCCCAGTTTAAACTTCCCAGCCGAGGTCCCGGCATTCACGCTCGCCAAGTCTGTCTCGAGCTGGTGGTGTTTATTAAGGAGGTTCGCTCCCTTGCTGCTCACCTGGTCGCCATCTTCCCCGGATCTTCTGATCTCATATTTCAAAGGAACATTGCATAAAATAGTTTTGGAACAACTTTCCTTAAATTACATCAAGGAAAACTTTTTATGAAATTTATGGTTCAAAAAAACCCACTAATGTACATGGCTGCCAGTGTGATGCACTACAGAGCTGAAGCAAATCTGTGCACTGAGGCATTAGGCAGCATGTACAGTTGATGTAATCAAACTCGTAAGGTTTCCAAATGCACCTTAGCGATAATGCATTATCGGGCCTTTCCCTGGATCTAATTCTTGGGCTGGATCATCGTTGTTAGTTTAGCTGACAATGAGACCCTGATTTGTGTGGCACTAATGGCTTCAGAATATTCACTGCCTTCTGACTCTTCGTGTTCATTGATCTTACTATGGAATTTCTGTCTCTTTAGGACCCCAGGGTCTCTCAGATTATCACAGCTCTGCTCCCTTAGACTTTTCTGCTGATGATTTCATGTAAAAATTTAATCATTCTCCAAGACTCCTGTCTTTCTGTACAAGGTTTTAGTAGAAAATATAAAGAATAACTTCACCCTTGTGGTAATGGAGATGAAGGAAGGCCTCAGAAAAGGAAAAATGGGCAATGGGAGGACTGCAAAACAGAAACATAGATCTTGAGTATCCATCCGGAAAGACAGCATTATAATAGACTCAAATAATAGAGCGGAGACAACTTAGAGCTTTAAAGATCACTGTAGAAAGGTGATAAGGAGCAGGGAGACTGACAGTTTTCCCCAGAGGGCAGAAGCAGACAGGCTGAGACCCCATCAACGTGAGGTGGCACATTGAGCGACTGGAAAGAAGAGAGGTGACAAAGCTTGACAGAGATTTGCCTTTGAGATCATTGTCCTAAGAAAGATCATTGTTCTAAAGTGAAAAATGTTCCCCCGTAACTTACATTGCCAGAACACGATGTGAGCATGCGCAGGTCATAGTAACCAATTCTGAGGGATCGAACTGTGGAATGCCTCAAAAACTCAAGTAGAAGCAATATGACAATGGGACTGCAGTATGTAGACGTCCCTAGCTCTCCCAAGTGTCCCAGGTTTTCCACTGCCTCACTGATCCTCTTTTTAAAATTTTTTTGCAATTTTTTAATTCAAAAAATGAAAAATCTGACAAAACAACAATGAATACAAAATCAAAACAACACAAAAATAACAAAACTGATACATGACCTCAAAACAAAATGATAGAAATTTACAGTGGCTGCCATATTGCGTAGTTATCTTCAACAGAATTGCTCGGTTCACCAGACATAAGAATGTAAGACTGATCAAATGATCAAGGACAGTAACAAGGAATAAAAAATAATAAACCATTGGAGATGATGCACAGCCTCACCATACAGGACGGCAGGAGTTCAACAATGGTTCTTACACTGCATATTGTTTTCAGATCAGTCATTCTGATGACCAGATTCAAGCATGCAAAATTGGTCACGCAAAAAGAAAATTTTAAGCATTGACTGTTCTCTCAATAAATTGCAGACAGATCAAGCTTGCGTGTGTATATCTGGTTATATGTGCAACCACTTTGAAGATAACATTATGTAATATAACAACCATTGCTAATATCCTATCACCATGTTTTAAAGTTCTGTATCAGTTTTATTTCTCTCTAAGTTGTTTTGTTTATGTATTTGCTTTTCTTATTTTGTTTTTTTTAAATGGAAAATCAAATTTGTATGTATATGTAAGGAGAGCTGGAATAGATGTATTGCTGATCCTCTTACATAGATCATTTTGCTGAAATGGTGTTAGAAGAGGTGAGGGGTTGAAATAATAAGACCCAAACTTTATTTGCTTTTGTTTCTGCTTTGATATTTATTTGTAAACCGTCTTGGCTTGTACTGTACTTTCATTCCTGTCAGTCTTATTTTCCAAGGTGATCACTAATTTCTTTGAGGGCAGTAGCCAAATACTGCACATCTTAATCTGTCCTTGTATTACACTCTGAGTATTCGTTTTCTAAAAGGATAGATTACAACATAAAGTTAAGAGGAAAGGTACTTTCCAAGTCTTTGTAAAGCTAAGAAATGTTAGAACATGAAAATTTGGCTAAACTCCTTATGGCCAAATGCTTTGGGGGATATTTTGCAAGGTGAAACAATATAATACAGGACACACATTTTATAAGATTATATATAATAGTCACCCAAAGAATCACATACAAGAGAGTGCAAGAAATCTGCCCATCCAACATAGATCAAGAATCCAGCTGAGGGCCTGGATTCTGTGATAATGTCCTACATGAGTCCAACTTAACATAACAGTGCCTCCCACAAATCCAACTGGAGGCCCAGAGCCCATAACAATATCTCATGCAGGCCTGCTTCATGGATCTGTGCTGGGAAGGCCCAAAAGTCAATGGTAGAATCTAGAAAGTCTATGCCAGCGGGATGAAGGATCTGTGCTAGCAGGCTGAGGGATCTGCCCTGGAGCCAGGAAGCGATGCTCAGAAGAACCAGAGCTCCCCTGAAAGGTACCACAGCCATCCTCAGCAACAGTGAGGTCCCGAGCTCCTCTGATGATCAAGATGGCCGAGTTCCTACCAGGGAAGCCAAAGCAGCAAGCTTCTCCAGGAGACAGGCAGTGCACCATCTTCCCCTCCAGAGCCAGGAAGTGATGCTCAAAGCAAGGAACAGAGCTCCCCCAAAGTAAACCAAAGCCTTCTCAGTGCCAATGAGGTCTCGAGCCCCTTGGAGGCTGAAAAAAGCCAAGTTCGAAAGCCCAAGCGATGAGCTCTTCCAGAACAACCAACAGCTCCTTCCAGCTTCTACCAGCTCCTAATCACCTTCCTCAGTTCCTCCTCCTCCTCCTTTTCCAGTTCTGCCTTTCATTCTGCTGGCAACAGTCCCCAGGTGGGCTTCCCACACCCGGTACAATGCTTACTCAGTTCAGCTGGGGTTATAAATTGACGGCCAGTTGTCATTCCACTACATGGCCTCCAACAAATTTATTTTCAGGTATATTAGCTCTCCAAAACCTTGTATCCTGTCCTAGCTTTGCTATGTCACCACTTACACATAAAGGATTCTTAAACATTGAGCTATTTGCTGTTTCACAGTATAACACATCCTTTTTTGCTTCCAAAATATTCTCTCTAGGGTTTGGTTTAGTTAGATGTCCTCCATGCTTGCTTCTTTTGATATCCTACACTTTGGATGTATATTGCAAGTTTCAGCGTTTCAAAGTATTTAAAGAAATTTAGTCCAAAAACAAACACTGAAAAGCATTTCTTTTTCTACTATGTTGTTACAATTAGGAAAACTGTAAATTCCTTTGTTACTGATAGATGGCAGCCCTGTTCTTCTGGTAAGAACAATGTGTGGTCTGTGTTAGAAATCCCAGTTTCCTTGACTTGGGCCGTTGATTAATGAGCAGATTACTATAACGAGAAGCCACATATCTTAGCCCAGCCATAGTTTATTTCTGAAGTACGTAATATTGAAGAGAAGGGAGAGCCTGCACTACTGTCCAGTTTTCACAAAACTATCCAAACTGATAAGGGTTCAGACGGAAGAGACACAGCCGGTGACCTGCCCCTTTCATCTTGTAAGTTAAGTCAGTGGAAGGAGCGACTCTGAGCTTGAAGCTATGTAACCTGTAAAATGAGGATGATAAGAAATTTTTTCAGGAAATTATTTATAGTAACAATTTAATAATTGCTGGAAAGTATTTCTCTTAAATTGTTTCACCAAGGGTTCTTATTTTGAAGAGAGAATTCTTAGCTGTCAGCTAGAAAAGTACCCCCAAGCACAGAGGCAGAATGTCCTTTAAGGCTTCCTGTGTAGTTTTGAAAATTCATCCTTTCTGCTCTATAAATAACCATATGTGTGCAAATGTAAAAATAAAGGTTTAAAAGACTTATTGAATTTCTTATTTATGCATTAACCTATAAAATCCTGTGTATTATATGTATCATAAGGCAAGTGAATTGTGATATAAAGAATATTTTTGCATTCCAGGTGATATAATATATAGTGAATATTATAATTACATAATATGTATAACTATCTAATATCTAATATAATTAATATATTACTTGATAGGTTGCTTTTCCTGGCCAACTACAAGATTATGCTGCATGAAGAAATTTAGGCAGCCATTACTGTTCCAACATGTTGAGGAAGTTTCCTATTGATTAATAACACAAAGCATAAAACAAGAGGCAGGGAGTAATCGCACATCCTAGCAGGGCTGATGACTGACCTGTATAAAGAGTGGACAGGCTTTCTTCCTTTTAGCCTTTCCACAAATAAAAGGAGTGGCTCAAAGCACGGCTGGCAAGTCCTTTTTCTTGTGTCCTTATCTCTTGAGTAAATAATGTAGCTTGTGTAGATTAGGAGAGCTAAATGCGGCTTGTGGAGATCTGGAATACAGTGAAATTCAGTGAGTGTGCTATGAAGAGCTGCCCATGCTGTGGAACACAGAGGATGCACAATGTAGGATGTCTCCAAACACACAGGCTGGTGTCTGCCTATTGACTGCAGTTTTTTTTCTTTTTGAGACAGTGTCTCACTATGTAGTTCAGGCTGGACTGGTACTTGCTGTGTAGACAAGGCTGGCCTCAAATGCACAGCAATCCTGTCTCAGCCTCCTGAATGCTGGGATTACAGGCATGCAACACCACACATAGCCACCTAAGGAGTTTTGGAAGCTAGGTATAACAGTTAAATAAGGTAGTCCATGACAGTTAAAAGCGTTTGATTGCTTTGAAAGAAGATGGACAAAAATAGATGTTTCTGTCTTGTTTTTCAAAGAAAAATATCAAAGTTTTGACTGAGACCACTCTGATCACTGCATGGAGATGAGGCTCTCATGCAGAGGTAGAGCAGAGGCAGGAAAATATTCAGATTATGGCACTCGGTGGTGTGGCTTGATCTAAGGTGGCAGCAGTTCAAATTTTTCTCCCTCTTCTCATTTTTAATCATCTCTCATAAATTAGATGAAAATGGTCATAAATTTGAGGTAAAGTACCTAGAAAAATAGAAATACTCAACAGATATAACAACATGCTCTTATTCCTAATTGGGGAGATGCTTTCACTTGTGGGATTTTACTAAAGGATATAATTTCATCAGTCGCTATCAGAACAGGCATTTTCACATGGTAGGCATTCCGTGACTTCTAGGGTGACAGAAACCTATAGGCGTCCTAAGCAGTCTAATGGTTTGCCCCTGCCTGCCTCACCACTTCCAACACATCAGCATCAACCCCCTCTCCGCCGTGTATTAAGGGAACTGATGGAAACCGTGCCAAGAAGATGACGTTCCTCTCGTTGGTCGCTCTCAAAGTCCCCTCCACAATTCTGGAGAACTAAAGCTGCCCACTTCCGAAGAACATCTTTCCTCGGAGCAAATTTAGGCAAGGTAAGCTGTTGGTTAGAAGCTGATGAATGGCCTAGTATCCTACCTCATTTCCTACTGAAATCTGTTTTCCAAAAATAATTTTACTTGATTTTTGTATAGTACCTTCTTTTCTTGCTAATTAGAAGTCACTGGTGATACATTAAAGCTTCTTATAACTCAGTGCTCTCAAAACCAATTTGGTTGGCTTGCACTTTGATCACTGAGCTCTTATAATAACATGCTGTTTTTTTAGCTACTTGCTTACTATTTTTGTGCTTATGACAGATGTACCTTGCACCATTTGAACAATTGATAGCTATAGACTATCATTACACAAGTCTTCAATGGGATTGTGGCCATTCAGGACAGTCAGCTCTTCTGGTATTTTTAAAGACTATACACAAATGAAGCAGATGTTGTTTCATTTGATTTGAATATATTAAATAAGCAACCAAGGGAAATTTTCCAAATCTTTCTAAGCGCTCACCAACAGCATTCACATAATCAGGAAGGGAACTAGGAGGGTGATAGTTTTAAATAAAAAAACCAAGTTTTCTTCTGTTAAGAGCATGTGATATATATAGAAAATTAGGCACATAATTTTCAGATGGAGAAATTAAATGATATACACTATTTTTCAATCAGACTCTCCTCATCAGTTGCCTGATTTCAGACTTGCTGACAATTTCAAAACCATGTGGGCATTAATGATGCCAAAGTCAGTCTTGCAAATTAGCCCCTATTATATGAGCAGAGGGAAAGAGCTGAGGAAAGTAGAGAGATCATTAATCTTTGAAACTTGTCGGAGGTCACCTCTGCAGGAGGTGGCAGTTCAGGCAGGAACTGAGAGGTCTGGGAAACTTCGCATTTATGTGTTAGTGTGGAAATGGAGGGAACTAAGAATGTCACACCATCCATCACTGACTGTCTAGATATTACTGGGTCTGACAGTGAAAAGCTTTACGCTTTATTGTTTTTAACATACTTGCTCTTTAAACGGAAGAAAATATGGCCTTGGCCTCTTTTATTTCAACAATAAAGTAATTCATGGCGCATTTCTAGAAAGAAAGAAGTAGAATAAGAAACAAAAACTGGAACAGTCACCAGCATGAGCTTGGGGACCAGCTGGGTCTTGCTTCTTATTCTGTTATTTGGGAAAGTTGCTCAACCTCCATTGAGAATTATTTTTGTTCTCTGCACAATTTGACAATAATACAAAATCAATGACATTGATTTGAGTATTAAGCTAGTTCATATTTATAAACTGCTCAACACACAGTTCCAGTAATCTGGCCTATCAGTCATGAGATGAGAGTTTTGCCTCTTTGCTGGGGGGGGGCACATGGAATCACTAAAGTTGAGAAAAGGAAGTGGCTATCTTATTGTGGTGTTTTTTTGGTTGCAATCTTGCCTGAGTTTGTTCTTCCAACTCACTAGTTACCAAGCTTCGGTGTACAGTAAAAGCAGTTAGGGTGGATCTTGGAAAATAACTGATGGTTTGCCTTTCTTCTGGTACATTAATAGACAGTGTTTAAAGTCACCATCAAGCCCTTAGGGATTCATTTTGTGAGACATCTGAAGACTGTCTGCATTATAAGAGAAGAGCCTTTCCCATAAAGAGATAAGCCTCAGATCAGCAAGTGTAGACCCAACAATTAAAACTTTAGAGATTAAACATTTAAACAATAACAGTATTGGCAAATGCATGCAGTGTGTCTGTGGCACCTATACTAAGTGCTAGTATAGAAATAAATCCTGGTTATTTCCTGTCTTCACTTTTCTAAAAAAAAGTTTTCATGAGCACGCCCTATTTACTGGTTTCAAAATTTAGTCATGCACGCAGAAAACATGAAAGTACATCGTTGTAAGATATGGCAAAGGTGTACTCAGATGCTTTACAAGACATAGGCACTAATTCAGCAAAGAAACTTTTTTAGGAAGATTATGGGAAAGTTCATTCATTAATTTATTCAAAACAGGTTCTGGTCAGTCTTGACAAAAAAGCAATTACATGAACTTGGTCCTTCATATTATGGAATCTAAAATGTAATAATATTGTATAATATATGCACTTAATTAAAAAGTAAAATAATGAGTTCTAGGTAGAGAAATCACATATAGGTTACCCCAGATATGAAATGCGAAGGTTTAGTATGTATCAACATAAATAAGAAAAGCAAATGTGATATAAAAATTAGCTTTTTTGTTAATCTGTGGGGTTTAAATTTCATCATGAAGACTTGACCCTATTAATTAACAGGGTTCTTAGTCCTGTTGGCAAGTTAGATAGACCTGATGTGAGTAACAGAATGCATAGTAATTCCTGTGAGAAGTGATGAGCTGCACAGTAAATTTTGAAATAATGAAGGTTTATTTAAATTATATTAAGAAGTTACAATTAAAGAATTTGATAAATGCCTGAAAATGATGGAAAAATGAGGCAATAGAGAATATAACACTGAAGGTTATCTTGCGTGTTTCAGAATAACTTTTTTAGAGTCATTAAGCAACCCCAAGGTAGTAAGTTGATTGAACTAAAATAAATGAAGAGTGTAAGATGCTTGTGGAAAACATGCAGGTAAGGTCATTAGATATTGATTACTGTGTTTAAAGGGGAATAAATGTTCCATATAAGTGATATAAATTTCTTAGGATTAACCATCTTTGTTAGATACATAAATGCTACTTGGAACTCTTGATGGGTCATTCTAATCAGACTTCTTTACTCTACATCCAGCCACTCTGACCATGTTAGTCTAACAAGTTTTACTAAGATTCATATAAAGCAGTACATGTGGCTAACACTGAACTTGCGCATTGTGCACGGGGTGGGCAGTTTCTGCCCACCTCATGTACGGTGATGACCACTGAGCAGCGGGTGAGCGCTTTCATTCCCTCTCCCGGGGAAGTCCTGGCCATGCACCGCCTCGCCTTCATTCTTAGCTTCACAATTTTAACTCCTCTCCAGGGACTATATATCTATTTTATCGTTATAAAAGATAGTTCCTTTTTTCTTTCAGTGTTTTTCTTATTACTGACTTAAACTCAATGCATTATTTTGTTAGAGTGAGAGAAAGACCCACTAAGCTGCATACCAGGTTCCTGCTGTTTCTCATAAGCACAGCTGGTGACTGGTTTTTTTGTTTTACTCCTGACCCAGGTGGCAATTTTGGATGAAAAATTGTACACTGTTGGTATTAATGTATTGCA
Organism: Dinomys branickii; assembly: GCA_004027595.1. Lineage (NCBI taxonomy): Eukaryota > Metazoa > Chordata > Mammalia > Rodentia > Dinomyidae > Dinomys > Dinomys branickii. Next base: position 8,768 of record PVLD010007984.1, read on the forward strand.
TGTATGGATTTTCAGATGTTAAACCATCCCAGCATCCCTGCCTGGTCAGGTTGTGTGATCTTTTGGTGTATGATTTTTTGGGGGATCTGTGGCATTCTATTTGGCAGTATCACATTGAAGATTTTCACATATATGTTTACTAAAGTGATTGGCTTTTAGTTATTTGAGCTGGATTCTTCTGTGGTTTTGAAATCAGGGCAATGCTTGTTATCAGGAATGACTTTGGGAATATTATTTTCTTTCAATTACATTAAAGAGTTTGAAGAGTATTGGCCTTAGATCTTCTCTAAAGTTCTTACAGATTTTGGTAGTGAAAAGAATCTGGTAATGAATCTGTCGGGACTTGGGCTTTTCTTTTTTTGTTAATTACGTTTTTCACTGACATATTGGATCACTCAGGACTTTTATATCTTCTTAGTTCAGCTTTGATGGTTTAAATGTATCTAGGAATCTGTCCATTTCTTCTGCCTCTTCCATTCTATCAGAGTAGAGTTTCTTAAAGTAGAAACCAATGATGTTTTGGATTTCAGAAGATCCTGTGTTTATTTAATTTAATGGATTTGGGTCAGTTTGCTCATTTTTTCAAAAACCAACTCGTGGATGTATTGATGTTTTTGAATTGACTTTTCAGTCTCAGTTTCAGTAATTTCTCCTCTCATCTTTATGATTTCCTCCCTCATGTAGCTCTGGGTTGGGGTCGTTCTTATTTTTCCAAGAGAGTGGTGACAAGCCAGTGGCGTACAGGCCTCAGTGGGCCATGGGGCTCTCTGTCGACCTGGAAGCCAGATCCCGCCAGGAGCTGAGCTCTGGGTGTTCAGGTTTGGTGGCAGTGTTGCTGTTTGGTTATAAGCAAGTGGGCGTTGGGCTGCAGTCTGTGTACTTGTTCTCCACACGGTGCAGCATCACTGTTTTGGGACCGTGAGGTGCATCATTTGTTTACTTGAGCTCACTCTGTTTTTCTGAGACAGGGTCTTTTTTTTTTTTTTTTTTTGAGACAGGGTCTCGCTGTGCAGTCCAGGCTAGTCTTGAGCTCACTTTGCAGCCCAGGCTGGTCTCGAACTCACAACAATCCTCCTGCTTCAGTGCTGGGATTATAGGCGTGCATCACCATGTTTGGTTTACTCTGTTTTTCTGATTTGGAGATTCATCAATATAAAATTTTCTGTTAGGACTGTTTTATTCTGTCACCTAGATTCTTGTTTATAGTATTGGTGTTCACTTTTGATTGTAGGAACTGGCTAATTTCTCTCTTAATTTCATCTCTGACTCATTGATTACTAAAGAACATGTTGTTTAATTTCCCTGTGTTTGCGTAGTTTCTGTAGTCTCTGTTGCAGCTGATTTCTAGTTTCATTGCAGCATGAACTGATAAAATGCATGGGATAATTTAAGTTCTTTTGCATTTACTTAAGCATGCTTTGTGAACTAATATGTGGTCTATTTTCTGGAAAGTCTCATGTATTGCTCTTAAGAATGTGTATTCTATTGTTGGGTAGAATACTGGAGATATCTATTACATGAATTTGTTTGAAGGTTTGGATGAACTCTGATATTTCTTTGTTGATTTTTTTGTCTGGTTGATCGTCCATTTGTGATAGTGGGCATTGACATCCCTCATTACAATTTTACTGGTTTATCATGTGGTTACTGTTTGTTTTGTGAAGTTTCATGTATTTGGGCCTTACATATTTGTGATTGTTATCTCTTGCTGCTGAATTATTCCTTTAACCAAAAGGTAATGATTAACTTTTTACAAGAGTAATTCCATAAGTGGTAATACTCTTCTTTGATTTTACAAATATTTAATTATTGCTTTATATATATACAAATCAACCATATTAGTTTGTTCATATATCATGATATGTTTGAAATAGTGGTACTGACTCTGTACCACTGGCCTCACATATTGAATATAAATCGACTACATATTGATTTTACAATATATATATGTATTAGACATTGACTATATAATGTATGTATGTAAGTTGATATAACATTATCTATGTAATACTTTCATTGAATAAATAATATACAGATTATATACATATTTAGTATATCATATATATTATGTATATAACCCCAAACTCACCTTGAGTTAGGGTGAGGTCATCTAAAAGAATATGATGGCATATACCTATACATTATTCTACACATTGAAAGATACATTTTCACTAAGGAGGAAAAGATCAATACCAACAACTCTTATGGCTTGATTACATATTTTCTTTAATTAAGTGGCAAGAATAGCGGGATTTAAGTATCAAGTCACAAAAATGTTCTTTAGAGATATAAAGCTCTTTGCACAACAAACAAAACAACTACAAACTGAACAATAACAAATCCCCAATGCTATCAACTTCAGAAATTTCATTGAGATAGATAATAATTCAGAATCTTTTTTTCTTAAAATTTTAATGAAGAGCATTCTTATTGAAAATACTAAGAGCTTGCATGTTATATATTCTAAAATAATCCATATATGCATAGCATTGGTAAGGAATGAATTTGGTATCTTTTTATTGTTACTTTTAGAGATCCAGTATCTATTCATGCATGCAATGCATAGCAAGATAAAAGGCAGATTAAAAGTAATTCTGATGCCAGTCCAGCAAGGACACTGTTCTGCAGGGTTTATGTTGAGAACCACAAATCACTGTTACTTGTTCACAAACCCAGTTTTGTTCCTGTGCTGAGAGTGGGTGAGAGTTGGGTTGTGATTTTTGAACAGAGTCAACTCAGGAGCTCCGGGAATTTTCATCTTTTGTAAGCTGCCTCTTAAACCTGGAGACACAGTGGAATTCAGGAAGCCTTTAGCTTCTCTGAAACAGTGCATAGTGCTGAAGCAGTAGCCAAATCTTCAAAAGTCTCTAAGCAAAGAGACTGATCAGGTTAGAAGTAGCCAAGCCAAAGGGACTAGAGTATATTCAAATAAGGGTCCCGCTCAGGAGTGTATTTAGCTCTCCCCATCAGTTTTTCTCTGCTTATGTGTCTGTCCACATGCTTTCTTCCTTAAAAATGTTTAAGTTTTCTATTAACAGCATCTTGTCCTAACCAAGTATAAATGTAATCATTAGACTTGTTTCATTAAATTATATTTGATTTATCAAACTCTGAGATTATTTTAAGATTATCTTGGTGGCAATATTAGGTACTATTAAGCGTTTTGTCCTATTCATAGGTTAGTCTTTTAATATAGGTAAATATAATATCTAGTACGTATCAATTTTACTATTTTACATAAGGATAACCTTATTTCTTAGTATTCTGATACATTTCAATTTTAGGTGTCATTTGGTTAAAATTTAATTTCTCCTCCCAGAGATTTTTCCCATTTGATATAAGATGAATTATAATATCATAACAGAATTTATAGCCTGTGTGCTAACTACAAAGGTTAACACTTTTAACACTAAATAACATTATGGTTTACTTCTAAATGGGGATGTCATAATTCATTTTTATGTTAAACACAAAATCATAAAATGTAGATAATTAATAAATATATTATTTACAACCTAATTGTGAATTTTTTATGAATAATTTATGGGTACTGCTTTGCAAACTAGCTGTGATTGTGAACTTTGGTCCGCTGTATCTTTGGTGGGGTACAACTTGTTTATAAATGGTTAGCTTTTGTTAATTTCCCATTGGATTTCTAAGCTACACATACTGCTCTTGCATCATGCAGTTGTGAGTTAGGCCCGGAAGTCATAGAGCGACTATGCAAAGTGATCACCCATATAGAAATCCAAGCCAGCCCCAAGCTGTCACAGGTGGAGCGGGGAGCTAGCAGAATGTCTGGAGTTCGTACGTCACAAGTAACTGCGGTTTAATACTACACTGAATAACAGCAACTAATGGGGCGGTAGGGAAGATGTTTTATTTCTTCCTTACTGAAAGGGTCAGAACGTATTGTTTGTTCCTGGGGCATTTGTGTTGCCATGCGCTATATTTATGTTTCCTCTAACTTTCCTGTTTGTTCCTGGGTTCTTGGAGACTTCATCTCCATGTTTCTATGTTTTCATAGTGTGTCGTGCAGCTGCTACTCTCTAAGCATGCACTGAATGGGGTCAGTTGATTGCTACCTTCCCATGGGGCTATCCTTTTCAATACCACGAGGGGTAGGTGGTTCTCATAAACTACCTTACCTAGAATTTCACAGCTATGTTTTTTCTTAGAGACCAATAGGGTTCTTCTTTACACTTTCAGTTTCTCACACCAGTGAGACAAGGTGATATTTACACGTGTGTCCGATTGATTTCCCTTAAGAGCATGATCTTAAAGCTCATCCACGAAGTTAGGCGAGGGGCAAGGGAGAGAAAGAAGACAAATCAAGGTATATCGTGTACAAATACAAACTCCTGATGATGCATGGAAAAAAGAAGGAAAACAGCAGAGAGAATAGATTAAAAACCCAGAAAGCCTAAGTTAAAATCCCAGCTGTAAAAGTCCTGTTACATGGAATTGAAGAAACTAGATTAACTATCGACTCTTCATGTCTAAAATGGGGATAATATTTTAAAATGAGTCACAGCTCACTGGGTACAAAGTTCTCTCCCTCTTCCTCTGAGAGCTTCACCGTGTCAGCTTATCACCCTTGTTCCCGGAAACTCTGGACACTACGGAGACCTACAGAGCCCGTGAGTATCACCACACTGTCTCCTTAAGTACACTAAGAACGTTGATGTAATTTTAAATCAGTGCCACAGACTAATAGATACTTTACAAAGTTTGACAAAGTAAAGTTTATACAATAAACTCAAGTTCAGTAACTTCTAAGGGGAATGCAACATGCAGAAGGTTGATACAGACACAGAAACTATATGTATCTTTGTCCTCATTTCTATAATGTCTTGGAGAAAATAAAACCTGCAGACATCTAACATATGAACCCATTGTCATCTAGGACTTAAGAGATTTATGCAAAACTCATAAAAGTACTTGCTATCTGTCACTTTGTTTTTTGTTTCTTCATTTGGTTTTTTTGAGACAGGGTCTTACTATGTAGTTTAGGCTTGCCCTCTGTTTACTATGCAGCCTAGGATGCTTTCAAACTCACAGTGATTCTCCTGCCTCAGCCTCCCAAGTGCTAGGATTACAAGCATGCACCATCCTGCCTTGCCTCTTTGTTCTAATGCTGAAAATAATATTTCATAAGGCTTTTTGAAGAATTAAATGAGATTCATGTAGGGCATTTCATAGACTCTCTGATACAGAATAATGACCAACAATATTGCTTCGTACTGTTACATTTCAGACAATAACTGGTAGTTTAAAGTCATTCTCAGTGACAGTATATTCATTTAGAATCAACCACTGAAAACAATACATAAGGTTAGAACAGCATATGCTTTGGTTTTTGTTGGTGCAGAAAACTGCATGACCATCAACACATTTCATGGTTGTACAAGAAGAGGCACAGAAAGGTTTAGCATCTAACTACATTTACACAAATAATAAGCAGCAGCCCGGGATGTGAATCCTGGAAGATTAACTCTGGAACTCACAGTACTTTTTTCTGTGAAATGCCTAATAAATACTTTAGATGTAGGCCATATGTCTCTGTTACAACTATCCGAGTCTGCTTCCACAGTGTGAAAGCACCCATGACCAGTACATAAGCAAACAGGCACGGCTGTGTTCCAGTAAAACGGTAATCGCATTGTTTTTGTGTCAAGCCTGAAATATCTCATGGGCTATAGTTTGCTACCTGCTTTAAGTCAATAGTCCTTAAAGTTTTAAAACATCTCTAAACCTTATCCACAGAAGGAGAGAGAATTACTGGAGATTTTGACTATTCTTATACCCCACCCCCCAGACTGTCACGTTTATATCAATGGTCCTCTCTGCTTTTTGGGGCCTAGAGACATCAAAACATAAGTCGAAACGATGAAATTGATCCCCTATCAAAATCCTAAAAAACAATAATAACTAACACATATCCTGAAAGTATACTAATTCCCAGGGAGCAAAGATGCTTACTCTTGAATACCATTTCTCAAAGTTTTCTTGTCAAAGTATAAAGAACACTGATTCAATTGTGTGAGCACTGATCTCTTCAGACCTAAGGAATTATCTTATGAACACAAAGAGTCAGGCCTTATACCCGAAATTCTCACCCTAACTGTCCTGTTCCATGTATTTACATTGAGTGAATGCCAAAAATAGCTGACTTAGAAAACAAAAGAGGAAAATCCAATACTCAATCATCACTTTTTGAAAATTACAGCTCTTTGCTGAGCTTTTCAGAAGAGAGCCTAAAATAACAAAGACACATAATCTAGGCCAAACCCCTGGCAATTAAAAAGCCTAAGAGAGGACCACATTAGCAATTAAAAGCTAAGACGCACTGAAAAGTGACTGTGCAGCTCTGAGCAGTGGAACTGAGCAGCCAAACCGATAATGACACTGGTTACTCTCCCTACAGTTATTTAGTTATTTAGCCTGTTTGCTGTCCAATGCTATCTTTTAATTATCAACTATTTTTGAAGTTGGACAGAATTTTTCTGTACATATGTCCTATGGAACACAGTTCTCACAGCATTACTCTTATTTCTTCTGAGTCAAAACATGTTTCCTCAGTGAATATGTTTAAGACTCAAAATCTGCCTGTCTCCCAGCCCTTCCCAACCTCAGGAGGACCTAGTTCCTTGTAATTCAGCACCTTGACCCTGTTAAGGAAATATTTACTCTGAACATAGGGTCCTAGAAGTATATTTAGTTCAGATGGCTTATTTTTAAGTTTTCTAAAGGACGAACACACAGCTATCTCTTCCTTGCTGTCATCCTAAACCTATCTTCAGGGCACTCATTGTGTTTCACATAAAGCTTAGGGATGTCCCTCTGAGCTCAAAGCTGTGACAGAGTTCTGATGTCACGTCAAGTGAAGAATGATTCAACACTCCGCTGCCAAAACTGCCTCTATGCTATGTCCACAGAGAAGTAAAATGCACTCATACTCGATTTCAGTGTAAAAACATCACAGATTTGCTAACTTAAAACAGTACTCACAGATTAATTCAAATTTAGGTAAGTTGAAAGTCCAGATATTTTTAGCTATGTCCTCCGTGTAAAGCTAACAAGGCTGAAATCAGGGCAATGCTCAGGGTAGGCTTTGGGAAAGGATCTGCCTCCCAGCTCATTTAGAATACTGGCCAAACTCACTGTTTTGGCCAAAATCCCCATTTTCTTCCTCACTCTCGGCTTAGAGTTGCTGTCTGGGCTTAGCACTTTGAGATTCCTTGTCATGGACCTTTCCATTTTGGCAGTGGAAACTTTCCTTGTATTGAGTCCTTTTCATGCTTTAAATATCTTTGATGTTTTTCTTTTGTAATTGATTTTAAAAACCTCTTTACTCTTGAAAGGGCTAAGGCATCTCACTCGGAATAGCCCAATAATCTCCCTTGTGCCATGCACAGTGTGACACAGCAGCAAGTAGGACACGTATGTGATCACACTGTATATGAACAAACCTACATGCAGAGGGAGAGAAGGCTTATACCCAGGCAAGCACAATTGGGTGTCATTCTTCGAATGTTGCCTAAGGTTTGAAGTCATGCATGGAGGAGCAGGACCTGGTAAACTATGGACCCATCTACCAGCAGCCAAATGCCTATTTGTAAAGTTTCATCAGATTATAGCTGCACCTATTTGCTTAGATACTGTGTGTGGCTACTTTGAGACTACAGGGCAAAGCTGAGTAGTTGTAACAGACTTTGTGACCTATGAACCCCAAGTATTTTCTATTTGCCTTTCACAGAAAGTTTGCCAACCTGTGACCTAGACTTTCTTATCTAATTTGGAGAGGTTAGTTATTTATTCTCATGTTTTGCTTGCCAGCCGCACTTCCTTGCCAAACATCCTGCTCTGTTCAGTATCTGCAGGTCACGATCTGGACCATTGTTTCGTGCCCTGCTGCCATTCTTGTCTTGCCGCCTGTGGGTGCTGTAGTTCAGGCTTCTTTACAAAGCTTGAGCCTCATGATGGACAATATATTTTGGGATCCTTACGGGAAGGTCAACAATACATCTGAACCTTTTCATCTCAAGATTTTGCTGAAATGCCTTCATATTTCTAACAGATACTTAAAACATATCAGCAAAAAGTAAGTCCTGAGCATTTTTCCCTTACCTGGCATACCCATGCTACCCTGTTGCATCATACCCGTGCAACACTATTATATCCTATAGCTGAAAAAAGCAGTGCAGGGGTTCTGTTTCTAGTATAATACTTGGTTCTAAAGGACAGCAGAGAGGGTTACAAAGCTTGTAGCAGAACTTGAACGACAGAACAATTATGCTACTAATATTTTATAAGGTTAAAGTGAGGGAAGAAATAGACAGCATCTTTCTAATTTAGATGAGCTGGCCATTCTAAAGGACTATAGGAGTGCAGACTTTTGCTTTAGTGCTCTTGCAGTGACTGGTGTTAAAGAGACTTAATTTGGCCAAGTCCTCTCTGCTGTGGTTTAAATGATAACATGGAATCATAACCGGTAATTTAAGAAGCAGCCCACAAAGTCAGATTTGAGAATGCCGAAGCAGCAATAGACAGTATTCTAGCCCACAGATATGGTACCTATGCATAAGTGATGATTTAGTACTAAGTGAGGACTTTTATTCTCATATATGTTGTCATTTTCTGTAATATTTTTATGTCAAAGAATCACAAATCTTGAGCCTAAATCATCCATGTTTCTTGAAAGTGAAGCAGCAGAATATATTTCCCCAAAATTGTTTACCCTTAGGCCATATCATTTTGAAAACTGAAAATGCTTATTTAATTTTAGTGGAACATCTGCCTTACATCCTTCCTCATGTTCCTGTTTTTATGCCCTTTTATGGCAAGCAACATATAACATTTCTGTCAACAGCCACAGGTACAGCAGCCTTCCTTTCCTAATAATCCTCCTATTACAGAGCAGAAAAGAAAATGTAAAATCTTTCCTCTTTTTGTACCTCTGGGTTCTATTCAGAATTCTGAGGTCTTCTTGTGGGCCCTCTCTCACCCCAGAAATGATGCTTACAATCCTTGAGGTCTTTGTCCTAGTGTTGTTTAATCTATGTAGTGTGTTCCCCTATTTTAAGAGGCCCACAGCTTTGTGATCATTTGTGATTAACTACAGTAACATGTACTGTTTCTGTGTTTCCTTTATAAGCTATGAGCTCAAAATTAAGGGAGGCTATCTTTTTAATTCTTATTTCTCTATTACCTACTACAGTACCTGGCATAAAATTGTCTTTCAATAGACATAGTATAACAAAAATGGTTAAGTAAATGGGTTAATTTAGTCTGATCTGTGTACCAGTCCTGGCTTCAAATATATAAAATGTCAGCTTTTGATCAAATTCCTTAATCTTTTAAAATATATATTGATAATGCTGGAGATATAGCTCAGTGGCATGGTGCCTTCCCTGGCAAGCACAAGGTCCTGAGTTTGACCCCTGGTACCAAAAAATAAAAACGAAAAAGCCTGTTTCAATCACTAGTGTGAGCTAGTGAAAATAACTGCATCAATCTCAGTAATGTCATTATTAGTGTTAAGTGAATTTATTCACACATAATCCTAGCACTTAACATGTGTTAAATACTCCACACAAGTTAATAATGAATCATGACAATAGTAATCATAATAAAAGTTTAAAAAGTGAATTTCAAAGTTCAGAATAACTCCATGGTCTGTTCCAGAATTACTTTGTGTTTAAACTCTTAACAGTTTTATACTGCAAGTATTAATCATAGGGGAAAACATAAACCACTGCCATCCCATATGGCTTGGATATTTCTTTATGATTCATGAGTGGTAGGTAGTACAAGTATTTCCGAATTTTAATGAAATGCAGCAGAACTGTAAAATGGCAGCACTCCAGCAGAGCAGTGACCAAAGCTTTCTGCAGTTTAACTTTGCTCTATTCATGCGTTATGGCTTGTGTCTAAATGTTCCCCAAAGCTTTACAGGGTGTTTGGGCAGTGGCTGAATCTAGACTGTGTGATTGACTCACAGTGCAATAGTGGGATTGAGGGTGCTAAGACTGAAGGTACGTGGCTGAAAGAGGTTTATCTCATTTGTTTGTATTACTGTTTCTGCTGTCTTCTGCTGCCATGAGCTGTTGCCCTTTTGTCATGTGCCACTCTGCTTTGGAGCCAGTTGATTATCAACTGAAACTTCTACAAAGTATGAGCTAAATAAATCTTTCCCTCTTTAACTATTAGTGTCAGATATTTTGTCTGAGCAATGAGAAAAGTAACTAAGACAGAATTTGGTACCCAAGAAGTAGAGACATAGCTGTGGCTATAGCTGACCATGTAGTTCAGGAGCCTTTCATACTGGCTTGTGGGAACAGTTTGGAAAGGCTCACCAATGCTGGCTAAAACAGCAGCCCCGGAAAGCATTAGGGTGTTCTATATGGGAGATTCTGGCCAGAGTTCAGAAGACCAGAAAGCTGGTGAAGATCAGGCTCAGAAAGATTCTGCTGGGAAGAAGGGCTGCATTGACTGCTGGATTCTAGATGATGTATATTATGCCTTGGTAGAAAGTATGTCTGCATTTTGCTCATGTCCAGAGATTTTTACCTGAGACTAACAGTGGCAGAGTAATTGACCTGGTAGAAGAAATTTCAAGACAGTCAAATGTTAAGGCAGTGACAAGGCTACTGTTGGGGACTTTTAGGCAGATCTGTGTTAAGAATCAAGAGTAAAGAGAATGATTTAAAGTGTTAAGAGTTTGGGCAGAAAGAAAGCTCCAGTAAAGCTCTGGACTACAAAGACAGAGCAGAGGAAATCTTGACTGCTGAGAAGAACAGAATAGAAAAGATGGCCAGAGAGCATCACGAAAAGCAGCATTACTCCACCTTTTGTGGCCTCAAATTTCAAAAGTGAAAGACTGCTTTTAGAAAAGAGCCTGAAAGCACCATGTTCCAGAATTCCAGTGGTCACAACATGTTCGAGAATGGTGGAGGCACAGATAAAATATTTCCTCAGAATTGGATTCAGATTACTCAGTGATCCAAACACTTACAGCCAAGAGTGATGGAAGCCTGGCTATTGCGCCAGCTGGGGGCTGATCTTGATATCATCCCCATGGCACTGGTTTTGGGTGCATGAAGAACATAAGAATGCTGGGGTCAGGAAAGCTTCCACCCAGATTTCAGAAGGGCTGGGAGGCCATGCAGTGTGCTCCTCAGAAGGCAGTGTATAAAGCTGTGAGTGTGAAGCCGAAGGTGCAGTGGAGACCCCAGAAGTGTGGATAAGGAAAGATTGTCTGAGGAAAACTTCAAGGACAGAGTAGAGTAGGCTCAAGGTGAAGCCATGGGAGCTACAAGCACCAGCAGTGCCACAGGAGCAGAGACACCCAACCCTCCAAAGTTCACATCTTGCCGCAGATCGCCTTGGATGCTGTACATGGAAGTGCAGGACTTAATGTTTTCTCTGCTGGATTTTGGACTTGCTTTAGTCCAGTTCCTTTGCAGGCCCTTGTTCTTAGCTTTTGGAATGGAAATGTCTATCTTGTGCTATTGAATATTGAAAATGTTTAACTTTATTTTCATTTGTACAGGGGCTTATAGCTAAGAGTTTGCCTTAAATCTCAGAGAGGTCTTTTTTACTTGGACTTTTCTTTTTTATTTGTCTTTTTGAGACAGGGTCTCACTATGCACTTCAGGCTGGCCTTGAGCTTACTTTGTAGCCCAGGCTGGTCTCAAACTTTCAGTGATCCTCCTGCCTCAGCCTCCCAAGTGCTGGGGTTACAGGTGTGCACCATCACACCCAGCTTATTTACTTGGCCTTTTCAGCAATGCTGACATTGAAAGGACTTTGGCAACTCTTGGAGATGGACTAACTGCCTCTTGCATAAAGGGATGTGCATGAGTCTTTGGCAGTCTTTGAGCAGAAGATTATGGTTTGTGTCTGGATGTCTCCCCCAACGCCTCACGTGGTCATAGGATTATTTTTGAGGTGGCTGAATTTAGAGCATATGATTAACTCACACTGCAATACTGAGATCAAGGGTGCTGGGAGTAAGGGTGGGCGATTGCTGGATCAGAGCACTGATTGGATTGGCACCACCCTGATCCTGGTGGGCTGGATGCACCCTAAGGCACAAAAGGAGGCTAGTCTCATTTGTTTGTGGCTTTTGCTGTTTTCCACCATCATGAACTGTTGTCCTTCTGTCCTGTCCTGCTTGGAGCAAGCTGATCATGACTGATTATGTGCTCTACAAACCGAGCTAAAGAAATCTTCCCCCTTTAACTTAGGGTGTTGGGTACTTTGTCTTGGCAATGAGAAAAGTAAGAAAACAGCATGTGTACTTTGTGTTTTAATTCCTTAGAGTTCTATTTTTTAAATCTACTCTTCAGTTTGGTGTTACAGAATTGTAAATTCCCTCCACCTCTCTCCAATATTTATGTCTTTCATTTTCTTTTCCAAAGGAGAAAATATATTGTTATAGTCAATTTATATATTTGAGAGTTTAACAAGTCTTACACTATAAAACTGCATGAGAAAATATTTTAATTGCTGATAAATAGAATAAGGAAAATTTCCTGATTTCTAGCCTCTCCCTGCCATGGAAGAACGTGGTAATGAAATTCAGAGTTCACTCAATGTAATGCATACGAAAAAACAGTAGTGTTTACTTTCTAAAGTCTGCTTCTCTTTTGGTGGTTAAAGGTGAAAAGTTATCTGGGATCACATATAATGTATTGTATTTGATAGTTTTTGTAATTTCAGTTCTTTTGGAGTGAAGACAACAATTTTATTGCATTTTTGAGCCTCTGCCAGTAGCTTTTAGTTGCAGTTATCAATGGAATTACACATGAAGCATATTATAACTCAGATACACATATTATAGATGGTAAAAAGACATGGTGAAATAAAATCCTTGCCACTGTGGCCCCAAGTTTTTCTTAAGTCTTTAAATTATGAGAGTGAAAGATTTATTACCATTTGTGGTAGAAATCAGCTATACATCATTGTTGATGATGATAACTCTAAAGTGAAAAATGTACTACAGTTCAAAGATTTGTTTCCCTTTAGATCTCATTTGTAACTACCTGTTTGCTATACAGAATTTTAATATATATTTATGAAATATACTGCCACAGGTATGCTACAACATTGAAATAGAATTATTGGATAAAGTTTCCTTTTTCTCTTTAATGAGAATTTTAAAATATTTATGAGGACTAATGCATATAATGTACTATGTTAAGGGTACACCAGCTGTTCTTCATGCTAACCGCCTATAAGTACATACTTTTAGCTCACGTTCAAACTCATTATTATGTCTAGTAGAAACTAAGGAGATAATTTTGGAAGTTGTTTAAAGCACATAGAGATAGAGTGAGTATGGTCTTTATCCTAATATCTAATATTTATTTTTCCTGAAAATTTACACTTACCTCATTTTCTATTAAATAAGAAAGTCTTGCAAATGTTAAAATTATTTCTAGTTTGATTGCTGAGTTGTTTATTTGTGTTTTATGTATAATAGCAGATAAATATTGCAGAAGTTTTTTCACAGATCTTATATAACCCTCATCTGAACTCAAGAGACAGTTAGGTAGGGTGTCACTCTAGTGAGCGGCAGAGCGATACCTGTGGCTTTGCTCTGCCTCACCCCGAGGGTAAAGTCCCTTCTCTCCTATCTAATGCAGAAGTAATTACTGCTACCTATTTCTGTAAGGACACTAGTTTTCTATGGTTAATTTACATATAAGTTGTGTGTCATTACAAGTATCATAATAATGTAAGTGTAATTAAGATAGAGGTTCCATAGACATCAAGAGAAATATGAACATGATGGTTTCTTGTAAATGTTTATTTATAAATTGAATTTATAAAGTGATGTAATTTGTTCTAAAACAAAGCAGTTACATGTAAATCTTACAAATACATATATACAGAATCTCCATTCAGAAAACTAAGTCACTGATCAAATAAATCCAAGACTTAAATAAAGGGAGAGATATATACCATGTTCATGTATGGAAATGCTAAGTGTTATACCGAGGTTTAATCTTTTCCATTTAATATATAATTTCAATGCATTCTCAACCAAAATTTCATAAAGCTATATATAGATGCCACAGAAATAGATTCTAGGATGAGGGTCAATAGGGACAAATAAACTTCCAGACACATAAGCCACCAAAACTGAACAATGAACATATAGGAAACTTGAATAGACAAATAATGAGTAGTAGAATTAATCATTAATAAAAATTTACCAAGAATGAAAAGCCCAGGACTTGTTGACATGAGTGGTAAATTCTAATAAACTTTTAAAGAACTAACACCAAATTTTCTCAGAGTATTCTGAAAATTAAAAGTGAAAGAATTCTACTTAACTCATTTTTTGAGGTCAAATTAAAGTACTAGACAAGGAAACTACAAGAAAACCATGAGCAACATTCTTAATAAAAACAGGTGCAAACATTTCCAACAAAGTGCTAACAGCTATTCAATAGCACATGGAAATATCATGCACCGTAATCAAGGGTAATTCACCATAGAAATGTGAGGATGATTCAGCATACACGTACTAGAATGCATAACACATCATGGGAACAGAGTTAGGGGTGAAAATATATGAGCACCTGAGTAGACTCAACTTCGTTCCACATAAAGTTCTGAATTACTTGGACTCAGAAAGAGAACACGTGCTAAGATAATAATGCTTTGTTATAGTCAGGGTTTATAAGGGAAGAGATTTAATACAGGACATGTCATTTATAGGATTATTTTATAATATTCACCCAGAAAGTCAAATGTAGAAAAGCATAGATCTGTGCATGCTCTAGAGATCCATAGAATCCAGCTGAGGGCCTGCATCCCACGACAATGTCCTGCATGAGTCTGGCTAAATGTCTGGAAGCTTTGCCAATGTCCTTTGTGACTCCATCTGGAGGCCTAGAGCCCACTACAGTGTCTCATGCAAGTCTGTATCAGGGATCTGCATTGGAAAGGCCCAGAGACCAGCGGTGGAGTCTAGGAAGTCTGCATCAGCGGGATGAAGGGTCTGTGCAGCAGGCTGAGGGACCTGCCCTGGAGCCAGGAAGCGTCCTTAAGGTGAGGACCAGAGCTCCCCAGGAAAGAACCACAGCCATCCTCAGCGACAGTGAAGACCTGCTCTCCTCCAGTGATGAGAACAGCTAAGCATGACAAGTTTCTCCAGGAAAATGAACAGTGTAGCATCTTCTCCTCCCATTCTTCTTTTCATGCTGTTCAGAACAGTCTTCAGGTGTGTCTTCCATACCCAGGATCACACTGATTCTTTTCAATTGGGCTCTACAAGTTGACCATTAATTAATTCACCATGCATTTTTACATGACAAACCCTTGGCCAACATCATACTGAATTAGTAAAAGTTGAAAATGTTTTATTTAAGAGCTGAAATAAGACAAGGTTCACTTTCACTGTTGTTAACTGACATATGGTTAGAAGTATTAGCCTGAGCAATTAAACGGGAAAAAGTACAAAAACCAAAAAGTTACAAATAGGAAGAATATCCAATTATTTCATGAATCTCAAATATGAACTTATGCATGAAAAGCTAGAGTTCATCAAAGGACTATTAGAATTAATAAATTAATTTGGCAGATTTGCAGGGTACAAAATTTATATACACAATGAGTATTTTTATACATCAATAATGACTGCTAAAAAAGAAGTCTTTCAGCAGTTCCATTCACAATAGCTACCAAAAATAAAACGCTTAGGAGTACATTTATCTAGGAAAATGAGTAACGTATGCAATGAAAACTACAAGGCACTGACGAAAGAAATAATAGTAAACAGATGCAGAAAATGGAAACACCTCTCATGTTTGTTGGTTTAGAGAATTAAAATATCCATGACGAGCTTGTAATTTACAGGTTCAATGTAAAAGCTGTCAAAATGCCAATGACATTCTTAACAGATGCAGAAAAATAATCCCAAAATTAATATGGAAGCATAGAAGACTCCAAATAAAGGAATCTTAAACAAGAAGAATAAAACTAGAGGTCTAACAAAACATGATCTAATGAAGCACTGTAGGGCTATGATAACTACATATAGTAGTGGTTCTAAAAATGACTTGTAGAAAAATGATGAATAGAGGTTCCAGAAATGATAGATATCTGATTCTTAACCATTTTTATTCTTTTTCTAAAGTTCCCAAATATATACAATGGAGAAAGGACAGCCTTTTGGATAATTGGTGCTCGGAAAACTCTATGCAGAAGAATGTAAATTAACTCTTATCTATCCCTGTACAGAATGCTTAACTCAATGTGAATCAAAGACCACATAAAATTATAAAAATACTAAAAGAAAATATAACCAAAGCACTTCAAGACACCAGCATAGGTAATGATTTTTTGGATAAGACTCTGATAGTCCAGGTAACAAAAACAAAAATAAACACGTGGGGTTATGTGTGACTCAGAAGTTTCTGCACATGCAAAATCTTTAATTAATCAAAAATTCAATTGAAGAAAAGTTAGAGAAGGGGAAAAGTTTCAAATCTAGTTATATGACAAAAGGTTATCTTTCAGAATATTTGACAAACTAAGGAAACAGCACTAAACCATAAAATTCAATTAAATTCTTGGAGTATACATTTTTATTGTATTTTTTTCTCACTAAACTTTATTTTAATGGGTCTGAAAAATTCTATGACAGATTTTTGGTCAAGTTGTTTCCATTAAAAGATGTTGATTTTAAAAACTAATAACTTTAAATATGCTACACACACACACACACACACACACACACACACACACAAATAGTGCATAAAACATTCTCCTTTCCTTCTTAAGGCTTCATGATGCATTGTTATCATTAACCAGTCTTTCACTATTAAACTAAAATAGCCAATGGGAGAAAGAGTTCTGACACCAGTCTTCCACCACTGATTAAGACTACGGTGGCAGGTGTTAGGGATAATATTTATTTAGCCTTCTGAGCTTTCTGGGCAGACTGGGTGATCTTGCCAGCTCCAGAAGCCTTCTTGTCCACTGCTTTGATGACACAGCCACTGTCTGTCTCCTATCAAGAACAGCACAATGACCCAGAGGTGAATAGTAAACAAAGCGCTCAACACACGTGAGTTTGCCTGGAACCATGTCAACAACGGCAGCATCACCAGATTTCAGAACTCTGGGTCCATCTTACAGCTTCTTAATAGACTGGCCGGCGATCAATCTTTTCTTTCAGCTCAGCAAGCTTGCAAGCAATGTGAGCTATCTGACGATTGAGTACAGGGGCAGAGCCAGCACTGATCTGGCCATACTATTCAAGACAATCACCTGAGCAAAGAGCTGCTTCCATTGGTAGGTCACTTTTGCCATCACTAACAACACTGCCACAACAAACATCTTTGACAGACAAGTTCTTCATGCTGAAGCCCACATTGTCCCCAGGAAATGCTTCACTCAAAGCTTCATGGTGCATTTCAACAGACTTCACTTCAGTTGCGACATTGACTGGAGTGAAGGTGACCAACCACGGTGCCAGGTTTAAGGACACCAGTCTCAGCACACAGGGAAGGTGCCAATACCACCAGTTTTGTAGACGTCCTGGAGGGGCAGCTGCAGAGGCCTGTCAGTTTGGCGAGTGGGTGGAAAGAGGCAAGGCAAAGCTCCCAGCAGTGTGGTTCCACTGGCATTGCCGTCTTTCCGAGCGACGCTTCATCCTACGAACCGCAGCATATTAATGCTGAGCTTCAGCATATTGTCACCATTCCACCCAGAAACTGGCATGAAAGCCACTGTGTCAGGGTTGTGGCTGATTTTCTTAATGTGGGTGCTGACTTTAACAATTTCCTCATATTTCTTCTGGCTGTAGAGTGGTTCCATGGAATCCATTGTGTCAACACCAACTAGTTGCTTCACACCTAGTGTGTAAGCCAGAAAGGCATGCTCACAGGTCTGCCCATTCTTGAAGATACCAGCTTTGAATTCACCAACACTAGTAGCAACAATCAGGACAGCACAGTCAGCCTGAGATGTGCCTGTAACCATGTTTTTGATAAAGTCTCTGTGTCCGGGGGCATCAATGATAGTCGTGTGATACTTGCTGGTCTCCAGTTCCCACAGGGAGATGTCAGTGGTGATACCATGCTCACTTTCAGCTTTCCGTGTATCCAAGACCCAGGCACACTTGAAGGAGCCCCTCCCCATCTCAGCAGCCTCCTTCTGACGTTTTCAGTGGTTCTTTTGTCAATGCCACCACATTTGTAGGTCAGATGGCCGGTGGCTGTGGATTTGTGGGAACCTGTGTGTCCAGCGATGACGATATTAATGTGAGTCCTTTCCTTCCCCATGTTGGCTTTGATGTAGTGGTGGTTTTCACTACACCTGTGCTCTTGCAGCAAACTCATGAAAGAGCTCTTGGAGTATACATTTTTTATAAGAACCAAATTGACCAATGAAACAATAAAAAATCACTCAATAGTATTAGCCAGGAGAAAATGTAACTCAAAATAAGAATGATAAGGGCTGGGGATATAGCTCAGTGGAATAAGCGCTTGCCTAGCAAGCGCAGGGTCCTGAGTTCGATCCCCAGTACCGAAAAAAAAAAAAAAAGAATGATATATAATCTTATTTATCAATAGTTATTAAAGTATACTCAAAGAATATACAAGTGAACTCATACGATGCTGGCAGAAATTAGTATAATCACTTTGTAAATTAATATAGTCACTGTGAAGAGCAGTATGTAAATTCTTCAAAATCGTAACATTTCTGGGCATATGTGCAAAGTAAATGAAAGTGTATGTGTATTAGTCATTTTCCTATCACTGGGAAAAACATTCAACTCCTGCATCTTGAAAAGAATTACAGTGTGGCTCATATTTTCAGTAGATTTGGCCATAGGACAAAACCTCCAGAGTAGAAAAGGCAAGGCTGATGAGCACAGAGGAGGACTGCTCTTCGGCTGCATGGAAATGTGGAAGCAGGGACAGTGAAGGAAGTGGGGATGAGAAGCCACGCTCCAAGTCACATCCCATGACCCCTCTGAGTAGGGTCCACTTTCTTATGTGAGAGTTTGTGGGACATTTGAACCTAAACCATAGCACTTCATCTAATGGTCCCCAAATGCTCATGTTTATCCCATAATAAAAAACTGTAAGAGTTGCCTAAGTCTTAACTGCTCCTTCATTGCTGAAAAGTCTTAGTGCAAGTCTCTTCTGAGACTCAAGGCAAACTTTTGAGTGTGAGTCTATAAAAAGAAATAGGAAAACTAAATACATCCAACACTCCCATTACAAAAAGAAAGAACAGCAGAATAGACAGAAATTGGACCAAAGCAAACCCTGCTCAGTGGGGCAAACACTAAGTCATTTAACTCCTTGCTCAGTCCCCAGCCTCTGCTCACTGTGTGTTGGTTTCACAGCAGCTGTCCCATGTATGCGACATCTTGAACTTCCAGTGGTCTCCAGTGCACGTTCAGCTAAACTATCACAGCTTCACACACTGTCTCCCATGGCTTTGTTCAGGGAATATGACCAGACCATATATTTTTACCTGGCCCCCCAGACCTTCTCCTGAAATCTGTGTGGAGCTACCCCTTCATGACATGCTAACTCCTTCATTCTGCTTTCCTGAAAACATAGTGCCCTGTGGACTGCATCAAACTAGCTGCCGTCATTGGCAGCAACTGGCCTCCTTGGACAAGGGCTACAGTGGCTTCTGAGTTCGTGGGTGGCTAAACCTGGGATACTATTCTCCAGACACCCATGTGAGAAGGCATCAAAAGGATCCCCGGCTCAAACAAAACTTGTACAATTTTGCACCCTGAAGGATTTGATAGGTTGTATCTTGCTGAATTTTGAGATAATCTTACAGTGTGCCTCTTCTTATCACTGTACAAAGCACTTGGCTTCTTTTTAATGTTAATATGTTCAGTGACTATGATTTCTGTGCAGTACTTAAAGGAGGAGACATTTATTTTGGCTCCAAATGTCAATGGATGCAGTCCATAGTTGGCTGGTGCCAAGGTAGAAATGCTTTGGCACAACTGTATGCAGGAAAAAAAAAAAAGCTGTGCACTGCAGAGCAGTCAGGAATCAGTGATGGGGGAACCAGGAATGAGAATACACTTTTCCAGTCACACCCACAGTGACCTGACCCTTCCCTCCAGGCCCCACCTCTGCACAGGAGACTTTTGGTGAAAATTTTAGATATATGTTATAGCAATATTAAATGATACCTGCACCTCCATTTTTATTACATCACTATTCACAAAAACCCAGATATGATAGCAGTCTAAGTGTCCTCCAACTGATAAATGTATGAAGAGGTATACATACACAAGGAAATATCATTTAGCCAATAAAGCATGAAATCTTATCAATTACCAAAAATGGATAGAACTGGAGGGTGTTAAGTGAAATAACTCAGGCATAAAGAGACAGATACTACATATTCTTCCTGTTATATAGAAGCTAACATAATTTATCGCAAAGTAGAGATGAACAGAATAGCACTAATAAAAGTGTAGGAAATAGTTGGGGCAGGGGGAACATGGAGAAGCTGGGTAGCAGATACAAACACAGTTAAGTTTGGAGGAATAAGCTCAAATGTTCTACAGAACAGTAGGGCGACAATACTTCAAAATAGCTCATTGAATATTTTATGGAGAAATAAGTGAGAGGAATTCCACACATTCTGGTGGTTATGGTGGCTTGTGAGGTTGGTAAGCTTTAGAATCTCCTGTGGGTGTTGGTAAAGTACACTTCTGGGTGTGTCAACATGAGCCTTTCCATTTTGCTATTTATAAGATAAAAATGGCTTCAAGTAGGCAAGTGTTAGTGAAATGCCTGGATGGAAAAGGCAGTGAGAAAGCTGTTGAATGATTGATCTGAAAGGTGATGGTAGCTCGGATGAGGGTATGGCACTGGGGGGACCAGAAGCCATTAGATATCGCTTATGTTTTGACCACACAGTCAGAATGATATTCTGATGAATTGTGTGTGGGTGTGTGTCAGGTTAATAGTTACTCTTAGTTACTGCAGGCTGATCAGGTCCACAATCTCCCAAGTGAATGTACTGGTGAAGGCTAAAAACAAAAGATGCAAATGGAATGATTTCAGAGCTCCAGGAGGATCAAAGCCCTCTCACAGAATTCGAGATTCTCTCAAGGCTTAGACCAAGACCTTCTCTGGGTGACCTGTATTTATTTGGTTAGCAGAAGAAGGTAAGGGAGTCCTCAGGAAGGGCAGAATCACTCAAGGACTTCTCCAAGTAAGGTATTAAATTAATCCACCCTTGAGTGAGATGCCTAAGGCTATAGGTTTTATGTAGTTGAGATTGGATCCAGGTGTCTTCGGCTGTAATCTTGTTTTATCCTTGAGGTTTTTGGCTTCATCCACCACTACAGGTTTTAGTAGGGATTAGTGACTCACAGAGGTTCACTTCCTGTGAGTCTGCCATTTCCAGATGAGGAACCTAGGCCTTGGACAGATTCATAAGTGAAATGAAAGGCCAATTTATTCAGTCCTGCTCAGGTCTGCTTCATAGTGTTCTTCCTCAGGTCTGAGAGAAGGGATAGTTTGAAATTGTACAATTTGCTGATGGAGTTGCCATTAATTATGAGCGAGAAGTTTGTAGGTAGAAGAGACAAGGTGGATCAGGGACAGAAGAGAGTGTAGTTTGTACACACTGAGTTTGTTATTATTCTCATAGACCAAGTGGCTATACTGGGTAGACAGATATATGAGTCTCTATTTAGAGAAGAAGACTGAGCTAGAAATAGTGATTTAGGAATTTTTATCTTCAGATGAAATTCTTACTCATAAAATTGAATGGCCTCCTCTCAAGAATAAGTAGCAATAGAAAGGAGAGAGGAGGTAAAATGTAGCTCAGGTTTTAGGGTGTCAGGGAGATGAGGAGGTACAGAAAGAGTAACTTTAAGAAGAGCCCAAATGCGATGTGGAAAAAGTCAATCCAAGCCTGTTATGGAGGAGGAAGTGGTCAGCTGCATCGTGTATAGACCAATCAAGAGAAAGCTTTCAATCTGACAATATTAACCACAGTAAAAGTCATGATACAAATAGCTTTGTTTTCTTGTACTTTCAAACAAAAACAAAGGTTAGCTATTATTCAAAGCTATTGCAACAGGAAAAAGAGACCTCAGTATGAAACTGGGGTTAATTTTGAACACCATACAGACAACTCAGAAATTACAGTCAAGGAGCATGGTGAGGGTCAGTTCATAGCAAATCACTGAGAGGACTTGTCAAAGGTGCAAAGTACTTTTCATTTTACCTCCCCAATGCAATTCTTGCTGAAGACGGCCCAGGGTGAGTCAGCCACCATGAGAGGAAGGGCCAAGGTGGTGGTTGAAGAACCTGATTATTTATGGATGATTCTTGCTAACCTGAATTGGCAGGGTTGTTGCTAAACTGGAATCTTACCAGGAAAATATACAGAGAGGACTAGAAGATTGAATACTATAATTTGGTAAAAAAAATATTTATATTACAGTTAATGCAACATAGATATTTTAAAATACTTTCTTCAGTTTATTTTCATAGCAATCCTGTGAAACTTTTACTTTTTAGCAGGTGAAACTGACAAAATTTGAAATATTTTCCAAAATTATTCTACTTTAAAAAGTCATAGTCCAAGCTTATACAAGTTTATAGCATATACATATGGTGAGATAACACTTTTTCAGAGATAATTTTTGACACACTCAATAAATTCATTCTTTTCATTTTCCCATGCACAATATGAGAATAATATAATATCATTCTAGTAGTAATATACCAAATGTGTTGAAATAAAAATTAATTATTTAATTAACCTCTAGTCCTTTAAAATCTAGTTTTAGATGGCAATCAGTAGGGCTGGTGGAGAGAAAATAAAACTAAGACATTATCCCCCTTCAAGACCATGCTAGAGTAGGTGAGACAAACATTTGTAACATATGGTGCTAAGGGCTGTAGGGGGGTAACTGAAAGGAGTATAGTAAAACTAAGAGGAAACCACTGATTCAGTTTGAATACAGGGAGTGAAGTGGTACATTGTGGCAGAAAGTTAAGATCATTGAAAACAGAAGGTTAAATATGCTATTCTCCTCAATTTGAGCACACCAGGCTATTCAAGTCTCAAGGTGGTTATGACTGCTTACATATCAATCACAAGCTTTATCTGAGCACTATACACACCAAGGTCAGCACAACACGGAAACAGCACACATCCAAACAGGCATCAGCCTTGATGGATGGCTCAATTATCTTGGTCCTCTGATGAATGTATTCTGTAACCATTCCCAGGAGATAGTTTTTAGTCTCCAAGTTGACAATGCCTCAGTTAAGTAGGACATTACAATCATGATCGGATAAGATGAAAACATTTCAAAAACTACAAAACTTTCAGGAGTTCACATTCAGCTGTACAGTCTACTAGTGGCAAAAGAAAAAAAAAAAAGGTAACCAGTTTAAGGGTGAGCTCCACCAGTATTGGTTTGGGTCTGCTGTCAAAGAAAGATGTATGTGTCATTTGCGGTGGTGAGTGTTTTATTGGAAAAGTTCAGCACAGACGACTAACTGAATGCCCTAGGTTGAAATACAGATACACAAATACATGCACAAATACTATTTTAGTTAATAGAAACAAATTAAAGAATCTGGTTTACCCAACATCATTCAAAATACAGAAATGTCAGTTAGCTTCTAGTAAAAGAGCATTTATATTATTTGGAAATTGATAAATACTAGTTCACTGATCTGAGGAAGTTTATGTATTTTGTATACATGGGAGATATTTTTAGTTCAATCAAATCACAATTGAAAATACTGCTATAGTTACAGCCAGGAACCCTGTGCATGTACACGGAGAGGGGTGGGTGAGGAAGACAGTTATGAGATTTCCAAAAGGGCGCATAGCCGTCTGAGTACAGACTGGGAGATCATTTATTGTGACTCTAGGTATTTATAAGGACTGTTCATTTTGGTGTTGAGATCAATGCAGAAGAGCACATATTTCTGAAGTATGCTTAACTTCCAAACCTGTTTACCCTAAGGTCTCATGAGTTTGAGGAGTCTGACCTCACCTGGAGGCTGGGCAAGAGCTTGTCATTCAGTACGAAACTGAATGGGTGTTCACTACCGAAATGAGTTCACTAGCTTAGCTTATTATTGTCACCACTGGCTGTAGGTAAATTTTGACTTTACTGTCCCTTCCCTGCTGTCCCCTCCCCTCCCCTCCCGTCTTCCTCTCCTTTTCCCTCCCCCTCCCCCTCCCTTTATTTCTTTTAATCTTGGGCATAAACTGGCAAAGATCAAATCTTGGTTAAGAAATTTACCAGGTATAATTTTACTGAAGACCCTGAGCCTTCGTTTTCTAGTTTCTACAATCGGTTTATTATTATTTCCTCTCCCAAAAACTTCCTGAAAATATTAAATAATATTAAATGCCTATAAGTTACTTAGCATAGTGTTTTGCAAATAATAAATAGCTATTTTACCATATAACATATGATACTAATTGTGTTTCATTCTTGAAATGTGTTTCCTTCATGAAGTTTGTTTCATCTCAAGTATATGCTGTAATATACTAATACTGTTCTCTGGGTCCATGTTTAATAATCTACAAGTGGGGCTGGGGATTTAGCTCAGTGGCACAGTGCCTGTCTCGCAAAAGTAAGGTCCTGAGTTCAATTCCTGGCACCAAAAAAACAAAAAGGAAACTAAACATGGTTTCAAGAACTAAGCATTTGAAATCATAAATTTTAGCAAAGCAATAAAAGTTAGATATAGAAATCTTATTTATATATAAATAAAATAGTCTGATATCTCGCTTTTCCTAGAGAGGATGTCCCTGCAAAATTTTCTTACTGTAATTATGTAAGTAAACATACAAATAAAACAGTAGAGACACATACATATTAGAATGAAGGATAAAAGCCATATGATCACCTCAACAGATGAAAGACAATTCCAAAAATTCTACAGTTATTCAAAACATTAGGTGTAGAAGCAATATTCCTCAACATAATAAAAGGCATATGTGAAAAGCCCACAGATTATATGTATGATAATTATACTACTAGTTTCTATTGGTTTATTGAAAGGAACAGTAAATACCTAATTCTTTGACCAGTTTTGCATGCCTGTATCTGATACTTGAAGCAGAGCAACCACTTTGAAGATAACAACAGGCAATATAATGACTATTGTTAATTTTGTAACATCTTTTGAAATTCTGTATAGTTTTAATTTTTTATTCCTTTTAAAAGAAAAAAGTTAAACAAAAACATTAAAGCTTAAAAAAATAAATCAAACTTAATGGTGAAAAACTGAAAGCTTTCCTGGTAGAAACAAATTAAACACCTGCCACTTCTAGCCAGCACTGCCTGGAGATCCCAGCCAGGGTAGGAAGGCAGGGAAAAGAAGGGCATGTGAATTGGAAAGGAAGAGGAACATAGTGCTACTTTTAAGGATATTTCTTTCTGTGGGCACCTGTGAGTGAGTGTGTGTGTGTATGTGTGTGTGTGTAAAGTAGTCCATTTGATGATATTAGTAGGTGTTTAAAGACATTGCAAGCCTAATTCCTACTCTTTCAAGGAGCTTGCAGCCTAGCATACATTTAAAACCAGTAGACAATAACTATAATAAAAAGAGATCTTTGTTTTTCAGAGAGAAGCAGCGAGTGGGAATTCAAAAGCAGGGAAAGTCCCATGTTTGGAGAAGTTAGGAAAGGGTTTACAAAGGAGCTGAGACTTGAAATCATTTCAAAGTGTGGAAGACTACGAGCGGAGAGAACTTACATCGGGAAAAGGAGGCCCATGGGAAAAACCTTCCAAAGGCCGCGGGGGTGTTCTCCAGTAGTGAGCAGGCTGGTTCATGTCCACGGTGCATAGTCATGGGAGAGGAAAATGGAGAGGCAGCCTGGGGCCAGAACATTGACAGCGTGGGCTGGGAAGTTTATAGGCAGTAGAGAGACATGAATGCTGCTGAGACGAAGAGGGCAGGTTATGCAATGTAAGATCGGCTGTGTGAAGACGAAACGTACAAGTGTGAGTAGTGCAGGTCTGTGGGTGCTGCTTTTAATCCGTAGATATTACCTCTAACTAAGAGGCAGAGCAGACCTGTCTCTGACGTATGAGAGGGTTCTGCCTTTTTCTGTGTGGCACAGAAGGAGATAGAGATTCAGAACCCCCCTCCAGAATATAGGTTTGTTTAGTGTCATCGTATTAAAAAGAAGTTTTAAAAACCAATAGTATCAACAATAACAAGAACATATTACAAAAACCACACAAGACACTGTTTTAAATGAATGTTTTCCTTTAAAATGGATAATACATTTCTTGTTAATAAACCTGGGTATCGTACTTATTTTGAATTGTTTCATAGATGGTGTTTCTCTGTGAAGTCAACTACAACTCATTTAACCAGTTCTCTATTCCTAGTTATTTAGGTAGCTACCTTATACTGGGTATAATAAACACTGGATATTCTGTTACAGTTATTCAGAATAATTATTGTTATGCACTGTTGTACTCTTACCACGTACACCTCTTAGGGTGACCTTCTAAATGTTTAACTTCTGAAAGTTTGTGTGGCCCTGATATATACTGCCAAATATTAATGGAGGTGTATTTTTCAAAGGATTCATACATATTAATTTCTTAATCTTTACCTCATGAAGGGGGATTGATAATTAATTTCCTGTCTTTCCATTTTGTTAAATATTAGTGAAATTTAACATTAGTTAATTATCATTTAATATTGGTTAATAATGTATTAGCTGAGATTTATTCTTCCTTCTGTCTGAAATTCTTAATTATGTCTTAACTCTATATTATTTTTCTGTTTTTTTAGCCAATTAACTTATATAGTAATTGGTTAATACTAACGTTTATTATTTATAATTTCTTAGATTGGAAGATGTGGGTAGCAGTGGGCTAACTGAGATGTGAACAAGTCTTCCTTCCTTTCTGGAGACTGCGGGAGAGCTCTGCTTTCTGCTGTTCCAAACTTTTAGAGACAGACACCACTCCTGGGCTGTGTCCCCTCCTTCTGCATCTTGAAAAGCCCAATACATGAGGTCCTCCTCTCGCATGTCTCTTTCCACCTCTCTTTCCCCTCTTTAAAGGACTGGTGTGGTTATCTCTGGCCCACCTCCATATCTCATGGAGATGTCTACATGCTTATTTGTATCTGCTGTGCTCCTTTAAGTGATAAAAACAGAAATTCTATAGTGATTAGATGAATATATTTACAGGGCTACTATTCCGTCGATCCCATCCCCATTTTGTTCTAATGATGGTGGCATTTAAGGTAGACATATAGTAAGTTTTTGTTTCTTTCTCTATCACTTTACCTCTTTATCATTGACCAGAGAGCCCTGTTTCATCTACTGAAGGACGTCATATTGTGAAACTGAAGTGTAATAATCATGTAGCCTCACACACTAGATTAACTTTCAACTTTAAATCTTGTGTCCTGTGGTATACTGGGCCAGCATCTTAGTCCACTAAACTTAAATTTCTGCAGTTTTAAAGTGGAGATACTATAGTACCTATACCATACAAGTTTGGATACAGTTGATGCTAAAAACTTGGTATGCTCTACATATTCAGTAAATATTTGATACCACTAAGAATATTATTCAAACATTTATGTATGGATTAAATGCTGAATAGTAGTCTCAGCATTTGAGATACCTCCATGAAGAAAATATGGACGCATACAGGATGAAGTCTAAGAAGCTATATTCTACTTAGGAGTGTAGGTATAGTGGAGACAAATCATTAACATAAACAATTAATAAAATAGTATGGGCTAAATTGTAACTCTCCAAAATTTTATGTGGGGTCCTACCCCTCAGTATTTCAGAATGCATTCCTAATTAAATGTACGGCTCTTAAAGAGGAAATCAAATAAAAATGATGTTATGAGAATATATGTTGATACAAATCCAACATATTTGTCTTGATGAGGACTTTTGGTACAAATAGCATGCTATCACTGCAATGTTTTCTTTTAAATTGCTCTGGTCTCTCCAAGAAGGCTATAATTATTCCTCTATTGTTTTTCTTATCTCAGTAGTAATAGGTATTCATGATAAACATTTTTTTCCAAATTATGAATGACTATTTTTGAAAAGGTTTGTAATAGTTTAAATAGAAAATGAATAGTCTCTTGGAAACAGTTTATATTTCAGTGACAATATTCCCTCAAAAACCAACACCACAACTGAACAAATTTGTCTTCCTAATTTCAAATCTATCCCCGTGGAGGTCCTAATGGCTGCTTGATTAATTGCAAACATGACCCTGTGGTTCTTTACTTCAGGTTTATCAATAAATTTTTGGCAGTTTTGTAATGAACTGGAAAATTCCTGTGTCCCAGTTTTTTCTGTGGTAATTTATATCAGGTGTCCATGACAAATATTGTGGAAACTGTTTCCAACTTATTTTTTAAGAGGAGGAAAATTTATTGAGAGAGAGAGAGAGAGAGAGAGACAGCTCCTGAGAGACAGGCTGGGTCCCAAATGGGTTGTCCTGTTTCCAATTTATAAATGTTTGTTTTCGATTGTTTATATAGTGATCTTTTAAAATATAAAATGAATGCTTATTTGTAATCAAAATTATAAATACCATTTTCTCAAGAGTGTTGTAGAATATTGTATTTACATATTTGGAACCTGAATTATACTTATGATATTCACTATAATGACAACTAGTCCAGGGTTTTTTGAAGTTTCACTGAATCTAATGTGTGAAAAAAATATTTGTAGAAATGAATATTCATATAATTACCATCATATTTGTTTCTGAAAAACCATGTGGCATGAGCTATGGAAACAATTTCCTCCCTTTGAATATTTCAAAATGAGACAGTATGAAGTCTAAGAAGTTTTGGTTCAATGGGATCAATTCCCATAAGGAATCTTAAATTTCCTCTTAACATTTTCTATGGGTACTCAGCTGGACTAGTAAATCTCCAGAGAACACTATTCTATCATCCATTCCCTAGGTAAGACACCTCCATAAAATAACAGGGACCTCCCATTCCTACAAGGGATCCATTCCATCTTTGGGTAGCTACTTTTATTTTAAACTTTTAGAATACTTTTAGATTTACAAAAATGTTGGGACAATTATAACAACCGTTCTCATGAATTCCTGACCAAAATGCTCTCATTGACCAAAGCTTGGTCAGGTGCCTCCAAACCCTCTGCTAGACCGAGCCTCGCCCTTGTATTTCCATGGCCAAGCCTCCTTAGCTGTCCTTCTTGAGTCCAGTTCTATGAACAGCCCTGCTCAGTCAGTTGGGAGAGAATCCTCTACTCTTGGTAGCTGATCTAACGGGCCTTCTTTTGGCAAGCATTCTTAAGGCAGTGTGGCAGAAATTCCTCTATCTCTGCTATCTCTCAGCAAGTTTTCACCTAGGGACCTCCCTGACCCTGTTCGTTAGCTATATACCCCCACTTAATACTAATTTTGTTTGGGGTTGAGACTGATCCCTTTACTGCAATATTCCTAATGCAATAGACCAGAAAAACTCTTCTTCAGGGTTTTATCAGTAAGCTGGTAGAATAATTAAAAATTGTTGAAATAATTTTTTTTGGTACTGAGAATTGAACTCAATGCCTTTTGCTTGTGAGGCAGGTACTGGGCCACTGAGCTACATCCCCAGCCTGAAACAATGTTTTTAACATTTTCACCTAGTTTCCCATTTACATTTTACATGAATAGAATATACTTGTAAGTAATGTGGTGGTATGAATGCATTATTATAGCTTTCTTGGGTTTTCTTTGCTTTTAACTGACGCCATTTTTGTTGGTGCTCTGTGACACCATTTGGATGCCACATGACTTTCGGATCTTATGTCTCACTGGACTCCCCTTGGCTGTGGTAGTTTCCCAGAATTTTCTTTTTTTTTGACACCTTCGAGAGTTAGAGGATTACTGATACTTCATAGGAAGATAGATTGGAATTACCGGCTGCTGGTAGGAAGGCCACAGAGATAATGCAGTATTTTAGTCTCATTGCACAAGGGAGTAGAGGAACGTAATTGGTGACTATTGATGTTGTTGATTACCTGGCTAAGGCAGTGTCTGTGAGGCACTCTGTCTTCTCTTCCTCTGTCGTGTCCTTTAGAAGGGACTGCTGGGCTGCCCAGACACATAAGGAATATGTAACCATGCTACTGTCATCGAGAGCGAAGCTTGTGCTGAAATTATTTGGAATTCTCATAGAATGTTTCTTTTCATCTGTTTATGAATGAACTCAATCCTGTATTGGAGTGTGGGGTCCTGAATATTAACTGTAAACTCTGCGTTAAAACGCAGTAATGCTCTGTTTATTCCATTGTCAGCTGTCCCCACTTTCCTCCCCGGAAGCTCTCACATTTACGCGCTTTCTCTACTCTCTCTCTCTGCTTGCTCCCTCTTCCGCTTCTCCTTTCTCCCTTACACTCTGCTCCTATGAGTCATCCCAGCCCATCTTGTATATAATCTGTCCCGTGAAGCGCATCAACTATTTTTCTAAAGAGCCTTTTTCCTTTGACTGAAGATTGGTATGAAACACAGATTTTCTGGTACTAGATGTGCTTTTTTCCAAGAATGAGTCATTTCTTTTAGGTTCTCTCACCTGACAGAATACAGAAAAATGAGTATGTGCGTGTTTGTGTGTGTGTGTGATAACCCTTGTGTACATATACATAGATAAATATTTATAAATCTGAGTATCATTATTAACCAACTGTAGGTTTATATGTTACTCCCACAGCTCTACTTCACTATCCCTTGGATTTACTTTGCTTTATATTTCCCCTCTAGCAGTAAGACGCCTGGAATTAACCTATTTGCTAAATTCCTGCATGCTTGCAGAACAGTATCAGAACTGTTAACTGATAGTATCTCATGGAAAACTTTATCAACTAGATTACAGTGTTTATGCACAGCTAGTTTTGCTTTAACCATAAAGATTACTCATTTCCAAAATATACATCCTTTCAGGACTGGATTATTTTACTTACCAGTATTAATGTAATATTTCTCCTTTCATTTTGCTGACTTGAAAGGCCATTCACTTTATTGCTGATTATTATTCCATTATATGGACCTCATAGTTTTCAACCATTTATCCATTGAAAGACAACTCAGCGACTTCCAGTTTTAGCCATCGTGAAAATGTTGTAATAAATATCTGCGTATAGGTTCTTGTCTGGACATATCTTCAGGCAAATTGGTTACCAACTTAGGAGAGCAATCACTGAGTCACATGGTAAGACTGCTTAGCTTTGTAAGAAACCATCGCGCCACCTTCATCACGGTTATACGGCTTTGCACTCCCACCAACATAAAATGAGTATCTCTGTTCCTCTGTGCTTTGAGCACTATTTACGTCAGCGTGTTAGAAGTCAGCCATCTCAGTAGATGCGTGCAGGCGCCTCCGTGTTGCTCACGTTTGCGGTTCCCTCGTGGCCGATGGTGTTCTGAGCATCTTTACGTTATTCTTTCAGCCATGTGTTCGTCCTCTTTGGTGATGCATCTGCTCATATCTTTTGACCCCTTCTCGAGTGACTTTTTGTTTACTAATTTGAAGTGTTTTGGAGTATTTTAGATGCAAGCATTTTTATCAACTCTATGGTTTATAAATATTTTCTTCCTGTCATTCAGTAGTGTCATTACTAGAGAAGATGATTTAATTTTAATACAAGTCTAATGCCGCAGTTTTACTTACATTGATTATGGTTTTGATACTGGGTGCAAAAACTCATTGACAAACATGTTTCTTAAAAATTTCTTATTTAAAGAGAGAAAAACAGTAACAAAATGAGAACAGTGAGGACAAAAACCAGGCCAGGGATGCGGCTCAGCAGCACAAGCACCTGCCTGGCAAGTGCAAGGTCCTGAGTTTGAACCCGGTACCAAAAAGAACAAAAAAGACGAGAGCAAGACAAGATAGAAACAGTAAAAATGAAACAGGGTTTCAAAACAAGATGATAGGAATTAACAGTGATTGTTATATAACAAATGTGAGTTTGACTATGTTTTCTCCTTTGCTTTCTTTTAGAAATTTTATGTGATTGTTATGAGTATTTGTTTGTTTGTTTGTGGTTTGTTTTTTGAAAGAGGTTTTCACCGTGCAGTTCAAGCTGGCCTTGAACTCACTTTGTAGCCGAAGCTTGCCTTGAACTCATAGCAATCCTCTTGTCTCAGCCTTCTGAGTTCTAGGATTATAGAGGTGCACCACTGTGACCAGCTCCACGGTCGGGGATTTGAACAAATTTAATTTGGGGGAAAGTGTTAAGTCTGTTTCTAAATTCTTTTTTTATGTGCAGCAAGATTTTCTACTGGCATTTAATGGCCAAATTTGAGAATATAAAACTTTTCATTTAATTTCTATGTTGTCATTTTAATGTGAATGAAACTAGTAGCAAGGATCAGTTTTCCCCTTCAATAATAAAACTGTCTCACATCTTTTTGTGATTAATATAGCTGCACTTTACAACTTTTCTTTGACTTTTTCTTTCTTTTTTAAATTTTAAACAGAAAAAAGTAAAAATAACAATAAAACAGAGTTTCAAATCAGGCTAGTAGGAAACTAACAATAGATACATTGTGTATCTTTATATTCATAGTAGTTATTCAAAGTATAAGATATAGGCATAAAATATTGTCTAACAACTATTACCACAAAACTTTCTTTTCAATGAACTCAGGGAAAGTAGATATATAAATATCTTAATTATCTTGTATAAATATATACATTTTTTCGTTGCCCTTCCTTCCTTTCCTCTTTCTCCTATGACAATTTTGTTTTTTGCATTTGAAAAGTTTCTTCCTTATTCACAATATCTGTTGTACAACTTGCATCTTACTTACTTTTACAGTTTCTCATGCTAACAAGACAATATAATGTTTACACATGTGGGTCTGATTTATTTTACTTATGAATATGGACTCAAGTTGCATTCATTTACCTATGAAATTCTCAAAGTTTTCTTTCTTTATAGCTGAGTAGTATTCTATTATATAAAAAAAAACCACATTTTTTGATCCATTCCTTGGTTTATGTCCATTTGGGTGGTTTCCAAGATTTAGCTATTATAACTTTTGCTGCTATTAACATGAGTACACATGTATCACTATGGTATGATGGTTTTAATTCTGCTGGGAGGATACCCAGAAGTGGAAGAGCTAATTTGAATGTGACCTCTAATCCCAGTTCCTTAAGAAATCTCCACATTGATTTCCACTGTGATTGCACCACTCTACACTCCCACCAACAGTGGAGAAGTGTTCTTTTTTTTCACACAGTCCCTCTAGCATTTGTGATTGGTTGCTGTCTTAATGATGATCATCCTTTTTGGAGTGAGATGGAATCCCAGCATTATTTTAATTTGCATCTCTCGAAATGACCAATGAAGTTGAACATTGTTTGATGTATTTATTTGCCATTTTTACCACTTCATCTGAAAGATTTGTGTTCATATCAGATGCTCATTTTTGGATTGGGTCTTTGAATTTTAGGGGCCTAATTTTTTTTCAATTCTTTACATATTATAGATAGAAAGTCTTTCTCTGAGGGACAACTAGCTACAATTTTTCCCAGCTCTGTGGATTCTCTTTTCAACTTGTTGGTGATTTCTTTTGCTGTGCAGAAGCTTTTTACTAAAGTGAGATCTCATTTGTTGATTCTTCACAGTATTTCCTATGTAGTTTGGGTTTTGTTGATGAAGTCTTTAACTACACCTATGTGTTCAAGATTTCTACCTGTTCTCTCTTCCAATATACTTAGTGTTTCTGTTTTAATATTTAGACCTTTGATTCATTTTGACTTTAGTTTAGCTCATGGTGATAGATATGGGTCTAATTTTAGTCTTTAGCATGTGAAAAGTGCCGTTCACTAAAGAAGTTTTCTTCCAGTGAACATGTTTTGCTCCTTTGTTGAAGATAAGGTAAGTTAGTATGTTTGGAGTTGCATCTGCATCTTCGATTCTGTTCCACTGATAGTCAGGTCTCCTTTACTGCCAATAGCATGTTGATTTTATCATAGTAGCTTTGTACTATAGTTTTAAGTAGGGATTGTGATGCTTCTAACTTGCCTTTGTTGCCCAGAATTGCTTTTCCTATTCTAGGTCTCTTCTATTTCCAAAATAATTTTAGGAATGTTTTCTCAAGTTCTATGAGGTATGATCATGGTATTCCAATTGGGATTGCATTAAATCTGTACAACAGCTTTGAGAATATGGATCTTTTTACTATGTTCTTTCCATCCATGAGCAAAGGATTTCCTTCCATTTTCTGATATCTTCTTTGATCTCCTTTTTCAGAGTTATCTTTTAAAAAATTTAGACATGATTAATATATGCCCACCCCTCCCACCTAGATCAATGAAAAGAGCATTATTTCAAATTTTGTATTATCTGACCTTTCTTTAACTAACTGTGTTTTGTTTTTTCCCTATTTAGCCTTCTTTGATTTAGCTGAGTGTGACTCATAGGACTCCCTCTTGGCATGTTCAGTACTTTCCTCCACTGTGAGGCTATAGTGACAACAGCGTAAATGTGGCCCCATCAAAAAATGTAATATAGCTAGCTGTACTGTGTTCAAGAATTTTGAGGCAAGAAAAATAGACAATGATAACATGGCAGCAGTGGAAAATGTGCTTTATTTGGAAGGTGCTTGGATTGGTTAACTATTAGGGAAGTCCTGTAGAGTGGGAGACTTTCCAGATACATTAATATGATGGTATCACTCAGAAAAACAAGGAGGCAAGGGAATTTCTGAGGAAGAAGGTCCTCAGAGGAGGGGAAGGGATGTACGTGTCTAGATGATGTGGCTCAGCAGGAAGCTGGAGAGATGCAAAGGGCCACAGAAGCACAGGGTCTTTTGTAGGCTGAAAATTTATCTTTGGCTACCAAGTATCACATGCAGTTTCACAGAGCTGAGCAGGCAGGCATGCTCATAGTGGCCAACAATACAGTTTTTGTAATTATAATAAAAGCAATTGGAAATATAAAACTTTAGTTTTGGTACTTGTGATTTCAGCCTTCTATAAAGAAATGAACATAACTGAAAGGAGGCATGGAAATGAGAAACATGAGGAATCAAGATATATCATGCACAGATAAAAATTCCCTATAATGAATGTGTCGTGAGGTATACCTAAACTGTATCAATAAACTTAAATAAATAAAAAAGGAATAAACACAGTGGCCAACGTTTAGGTGCCCACTTTGGTTCATTTATATAAAACTATCTTGACCTGGGTGTGATATTCTATCAGAACTTTTTGCGTTTTCAACCCCTCTCCAATTCTCTTCTGAAAACTCTCCCATGGGTGTGGGGAGCAGTTACTCTGGTTACTTAATTGTTGTCCTTTGTCACAATGCTCTTTACTGTCTTCCCTGAATCTGACCACTTTGGAGGTTTTGGCTATGTGCTTAGCCAGTATTCCTCTTTGTCCCCTGTTTCTAAATCCAAACTGGAGCCCAAGACCTTCAAACTCCTTAACTCTTACCTTATATTTTCCTTTTCACCATTCCTGTGGGCCTTTTATAGGAGAACTGATAAAAGTTAACTGATAGCTTTGGTGCTGTTGCCTGGAAAAATCACATACAGTAGAGAAGTATTATCTTTTAGGGTTCTTTAAACATCTTTGTCCATTAGTGTGATTCAGAGAAATAGGCACTGCCTTCCTGGGATTAAAGAAAGGGGACAGATAGTGGATATGTGGATTAATAATGTCAACAACCTGAAACCCAAGCATTGTCGATAATGTAGTTATTAATAATTTACATAAAAGAGGCAAAAGAAAAATGTTATAGGACTGTGAAGAATGGATAAGTAATAGTTTTAAAAGGTGGGCGGATTAGGAGAAAAAAGTATGGATACCTGAATTGGGCTTCAAGAAAGATTGTGTCTGCTTATGGGGAATATGGAAATAAGACCAGAACAAGCAAAGAGAAAATGAAAATGTAAATCATAGAGAAACATACATACTTTTGTTTGTCTACAGAACTATGCACTCAAAATTGAAAGACTTTTCTGACTAGAGGAGTTTAATCTGCTTTTACTTATAGTTTTGTGTCTATTTATACATTTTCAGCTCTTAAGGAGTATTGTTACCCCCAATGTTTTGGTCAAGCATTCATACCTCATTCACCGTGTAAAACAAATCACCTACAGGGACACTGAGAGCTGGAGGTCTTTAAAACTTCGGTAGGCAATGTGGCTTTATAGAAGGGACGATAGTTCTACAGTCAGGGCTTAGTAGCACTCTTTTCTGGCTCCGCCTCCTCCTCCTCCTCCTCCTCCTCCTCCTCCTCCTTTTTCTTCTTCCCTTCCTTCCTTTCTCCCTCTTTTGTCCCGACACTCCACCCGAGGACCTTGTGCAAGGCAGCCTGACACTCTACTAATAAAGCTGTATTTAACATTCTTATTACATTAGCTGTTCATCTAGAAACTGAATATCAAAGATCTCTTCAGTATTCGAGTTATTTGGGGACTTAATGAAATGGATCAATTACCGTAGCTATTACTATCATAGACACGGGCTGCCGAAAGGAGGTATAAAGAGAGTAGCCAGGTCTGTCCCTAGTATTCACTGGCGTCTTACTGCAACTTTGTTTTGTCTCTTACCCACTCTCACAGAGCTTTAAAACTTGAGGTTACGAGAGCTGTAGGTCTTCGCTTCATGTCTGCCTGGATATCTACAATGGGTTGAAATGTCAGTGTCAGGAAAATGAAATTTGTCTTTTCACTATTGAAAATTAAACCATAATTTAGAACTGTGAGCATTAGTTGTCTGTTAGACCAGAGACTATCTAAGACATTGTTTTGCTGTATGACATGTAATGAAGTGTCAAGTATAATTTTTGGTACCCAGATGGTTTTCAGTAAATTTTTTCTATATTAACTCTTACGTATTTATGTTCACAACAGTGTGAGCTGACTAAAGGAAATCTGGATGTACTGACGTGTGCAAGCCTTTTAGTATCTTCTGGCTATATTTAAGTGACTTCTGGGGAAGTGCTCCAGGGAGCAAAGTGGACACTGACCTGTCTCCTCTGTTACTATGTACAGTTCTGTTTCCAAATGGACAAAAGAACCGGCAGATATATAAGAAGTAAGAGACTTTGAATTCATGCTCATCGGACTGCTGTTGTCCTTCTGGAATCTTAACTGATGTCACAGTACAATTATCTAAGACACACACACACACACACACACACACACACACACACACACTTCATAGTTGGAATAATGGGAGGAAAGATTGGATCACCCAATGATTCTGGTATGATTTATTATCTTGTTATTCAATACTTGTTTGAAATGTTTGTAAGGATGTTTTATTAGGGTTCTCTAGAGGGACAAATTTAGTGTAAATATATATCTATGCTTATACAAAGGGATGTGTTACATAGATTGACTGGATCAAGGGCAGAAAACTCCAGAATGGCAATCTGGACATTGGAGCATCAGAGGACCCTGTAGCAGGCAGAGGTGGGAGTTTTGGAAATTCAACCTGGTGTTGTTGGCGTGAGTCTGTGCTGGAATACTGATGAGACTGCAGTGCAGACCACTGTCCACAGCTGGTGGTTGAGAAGAGAGAAATGCTTCCTTCTTTCCCTTTTTTATTTTGTCCAACCTACCAGTGGGTGATTGGTGTCACCATACTCTGTGGGCTTCCCCTAGCTCCCAGTCTTCTAATTTTTCTAAAATTCTTCCCTTCAAGATATATTTCTTTAACCAAACTCTTCCTTTCTTGCTTCATGAAATTCTCATGTATTCCTTAAAATTTAAGCCTTCTCTCCCGAAATATCGCTGAAATGGCAGCAAAGAAACAAACCCATCAGAAAACTAGAGTGGAAAGAAATTTCTAGAAAAATGTGGAAGTTTGATATTGAAGGCAAAGGGATTCATTAACTTAGGAAAGTTGAAGCGATCACAAGCTGCAGCTCTCATGGTGATCAAGTGGAAGATCAATGTAAAGAAACCTGAGTCACCCTAAAAACATGGGGAGCTCACCCCTGAAGGGCCTAGTTACTGTGCAAGGTAAGGGTGAGGCCCAGTACCACACATGGAGAAAATTCTGACATAGCAAATTAGAAATAAAGAATTGATCAGAGAGATAATAAAATTGGGGCACTAATACTCATGGATCAATATATAATTAATAGTAATTATATAATCAGACAACAGATGAAGGAGAAGAGGTAGAATTGTCAACAAACGCAAGAATGTTTCTCAGACTAAAGGACATGAGTCTTAGGATTAGTCAGGGAATCCTGTGGGCCCATTTAATATATTTTATATGTATATAAATGATTTTGTATATGTCTATATGTATGTGTGATATGCATTACATATTTCACGTGTGTGTGTGTGTGTATACATACATACATACAAATGTATAACACACATCACACATATATTTAGCACCAAGGCCCATCACTGTAGAATGTTTAAACACTGAAGATTAATTGGGAAAAAAACTCAAGAAAAAAGTCACAAAAATATCAAAGTATCACAGAATACTCTGTAATAACAGGAGCAAGAAAAGAATAACTTTAATTTTTGAAATTCTGAGATGATTTTTTCTTAAATAGTGTCTCACTATGTAGGTCAGACTGGCCTTGAATGCATAGTGATACATCCTCCTGCCTCAGCCTCAGCAGTGCTGGGTGCCCAGTGAGATAATCAATGATATACCAACAGTCTTTGCCTTCTGAAGCTGGCAATGGAATTGGAAGTATAAAAAGTTTTTTAAATATTTGATCTGTTTTTTTAATTTATTTTAAAAATGAAAGAAGGAAAACAGATTAACAGACAGATATCCATTTACGAAGTAGCAAAGGAACAATGTAAGTAATACAGAGTTGCAGACAAAGTAGTAGGAAATTAGCAATGGTTGTATTATGTATTGATATCTTCAAAATGTTTTCTCAGGAGAACAAATGGAGACATGCAAGATTGATCAAATAATTAATCTCTAAATTTTCCTTTCAGTAAAGCGATATAAATCAGTAGTTTAACTATGCGAGCTATGCTGTATTCATGCATAATTTCTGCTTCTTCCCCTTCTCTTGTCGCTCACCCCAGTTGCTCTTCACTTCTGAGCATGCTCCTTTCATTTCACATTGTCTGTTCTTCCTCCCAATTTTTATTCACTCCAGAAAGAGCAGATTCACTGTGAAACCTCTTACCCTAGTGAGACGATACGTTGCTTACACATGGCACTCTTGTTTATTTCACTTATGAGGATGGTCTCTAGCTGTGTCAATTTATCTGTAAAAGCCTTGAGTTTATCTTTCTTTACAACTGAGTAATATTTCATTATATAGAAATACCACAGTTTTTTTTTATCCATTTCTCAGTGGATGGACACTTGGGTTGCATCCACAGCTTAGCAATTACAAATTGCTCTGCTATGAACATGGGTGCACATATATCACTGTGATATGATGTTATCAGATCTTCTGGGAAATTACCCAGAAGGGGAATGGCTGGGTTGAATGAGACCTGCAGAGAAATCTGAGAAATCGCTGAGAAATCTCCAAACTGATTTCCACATTTGTTGCACCAGTCTGCATTTCCACCAGCAGTGGAGAAGAGTTCCTATTTCTCCACAATCTTGCCAGCATTTCTTATTGGATGATTTCTTAATGCTAGCCATTCTTACTAGGGTGAGATGAAATTTTAATGTTATTTTAATTTGCGTTTCTCAAATGACTAAAGATGTTGAACATTTTCTCATGTATTTACTTGCCATTTGTATTTACCTGAGAAGTGTGTGTTCATCTCAGGTGCCCATTTTTGGATTGGGTCTTGGAATCTGGGTGGCTGATGTTTTTAAATTCCTTATATGTTCTAGATAGAAGACCTTTGTCTGAGGGACAGTGAGCTAAAATTTTTTCCCAGTTTGTGGGTTTTCCTTATACTCTGCTGGCAATTTCTTTAGATGGGCAGAAACTCTTCAGTAAGATGAGTCTCAGTTGTTGACTCTTTGAAGTATTTCCCACGCAGTGTGGTTTTTGTTTTTGAACTCTCTGCCTACCCCTCTGTCTTCAAGGTTTTTACCTACTTTCTTTTCCAATAGATTTAGCGTTTCTGTTTTAATATTAAGATCTGTGATCCATTTTGACTTGAGTTTGGTGCATGGTGATAGATTTGGGTCTACTTTCAGTCTTTGGCAGGTGGCAAGCCAGTTTTTCCAGCAATATTTATTAAAGAGGCTATCTTTCTTCCAGTAAGTTTGTTTGGCCCCTTTATCAAAGATTAGGTAGCTGAATGTGTTTGTGGTTGTAGTTGCATCTTCCAGTCTGTTCAGTTATTCCTCAGGTCTGTTTTTTAAGCCAGTACCAGGTTGATTTTATTACAGTAGCTTTGCAGTATAATTTCAGGTCAGGGATTGGGATTATGCCTGACTTGTCTTTGTTGCCCAGGATTTCTTTGCTATTCTGGATCCCTTCCAGTTCCAGATGAATTTAAGGGATGTTTTCTCTAGATCTGTGAGATATGCCAATGGTAGTTTAATGGGAGTTGCATTGAATCTGTACAATTTTGGTAGTATGACCATTTTCACAATGTTCGTTCTTCCTATCCATGAGCAAGGAATGTTTTTCCATTCACTGAAATCCTCCTTGATCTCTTTTTTCAGAGTACTGTAGTTTTCATTGAATAGAACTTTTAATTCTTTTGTTAGATTGATTCCTAAGTAAATGTCTTGGATGCTATTGTAAAAGTATGGTTTCCTTAATTTCTCTCTCAGCCTGTTTGTTGTTTGTGTATAGGAATGCTACTGATTTTGGGGTGTTGACTTTGTATCCAGCTACACTGCTGAATTTGTCAGTTAATTCAAGAAGTCTTGTGGAGTTTTGGGGGTCTTCTATGTAAAATATCATGTCATCTGCAAGTAGTGATAATTTCACTTCTTCCTTTTCTGTCCCTATTCTTTTTATTTCTCTCTCTTATCTAATT
The DNA here is from genome assembly GCA_004027595.1 of Dinomys branickii. Classification (NCBI taxonomy): domain Eukaryota; kingdom Metazoa; phylum Chordata; class Mammalia; order Rodentia; family Dinomyidae; genus Dinomys; species Dinomys branickii. Next base: position 49,707 of record PVLD010007984.1, read on the forward strand.
TCTGTGGTTAATGCTTCCAGAGCTATGTTGAATAGGAGTGGTGACAGTGGACATCCTGGTCTTGTTCCTAATTTTAAATTTAAAGTAAAAGCTTTCAGTTCTTGTTCATTTAGTATGATGTTGGCTGCTGGTTTGTCATAGATGGCTTTGATCAGATTGCAGTAAAGACCATGTATTCCTATTTTCTGTAGGGTTTTTTTATCATGAATGCATGTTGGACTTTGTCAAAGGGTTTTCTGTATCTATTGAGATGACCATGTGGTTTTTGTCTTTCATTCTATTGATATGGTGTATAACTGATTTGCAAATATTGGACTATCCCTACATTCCTGAAAGAAATCCAATTTGATCGTGGTGTACGATTTTCTTGATGATTTACTGCATTCTATTTGCTAGTATTTTGTTGAGTATCTTTGCATCTATATTCATTAGGGAGACTGGTCCATAGCTCTCTTTCTTGGTCGGGTCCTTCTCTGGCTTTGGTATCAGTATAATACCCACCTCCAGACACGAGTTGGGGAGACCTCCTTCCTTTTCAGTCCAAGAGTTTGAGGGGTGCTGGCACAGCCTTCTCTGAATTTCTTGTAAATTTCTGCTATGAATTCAACAGGGCCTGGGTTTTTCTTTTTTGGTAAGCTTTTAATTATATTTTCAATCTCATTAATTGATATTGGGTTGTTCAGGATTTTTATCTTCTTGATTCAACTTTGGTAATTTGTACATTTCTAGGACTCTGTCCATTTGTTCTGAATTTTCTATCTTATCAGAGTAAAGAGTGTCATAGTAGGTATTAATGATCTTTTGAATGTTTGTAGGATCGGTAGTGATTTCATCCTTTTTATTCCTTATTGCATGAATATGAGGTTTTTTTCCTTTCTTTTTTTCATAAGGTTGGCTACAGATTTATCAATTTTATTTATTCTTTCAAAGAACCAACTCTTTGATCATTTATTTTTTGTAGTGTTTTCTTTGCCTCAATTGCATTAATTTCTGCCCTGATCTTTATAATATCCTCCCTTTTTGGGCTTTGGGCTTGACTTGTTCTTCTTTCTCTAAAAGTTGGAGGTGCAGCATTAGGCTATTTATCCGTTCTTTTTCTGTTTTCCTTACGTGTGATTTCCCTGCTATAAATTTCCCTCTAAGAACTGCTTTCACTGCATCCCACAGATTCCAGTAACTTGTATCTACATTTTCATTTGCTTGTAGTTATTTTTTAATGTCTTCTTCAATTTCTTCTGTAACCCACGGTTTGTTCAGGAGGTTGTTATTTAATTTCCAAATGTTTATGGAGTTTTTGGAGTTCCTTTTGTTGTTAATTTCCAATTTCATTGCACTGTGGTCAGATAACACGCATGGGATAATTTCAATTCTTTTGTATTTAGGTAGGTATGCTCTATGGGCTAGAATGTGGCCTATTTTACAGAAGGTTCCATGTGTGTGCAGCTGAGAAAAATGTGTATTCTGATGTTGTGGGGTGGAACACTCTGTATACATCTACTAAGTCCATTTGTTCACAGATTTGGTTCTGAGCTGTTATTTCTTTGCTGATTTTTTGACCAGTTGATCTATCTCTTTGTATCAAAAGGGTGTTGAGGTTCCTTAGCACCATGGTGTTGTTATTTATTTGGTTTCTCATGTCTGTTAAGATTTGTCTTACAGAGTTTGACGCTCCAGTATTTGGTGTATGCATGTTGGTGATTGTTATCTCTGCTCTTGCAGTTTTCCCCTAACTAGTATGGAGTGGCCTTTTCTTTTATCTCTTTCAATTGTTGTTGGTTTGAAAGTTACATTGTCTGCAAATATGATAGTTACACCTGCATTTTTCTGGATTCCTGTTGCATGGAGAATTGTTTTTCATCCTTTGACTTTCAGTCTACGGGTTTTCTTTTGAGGAAAATGTGTCTCCTGTATACAGCACATTGTGGGATTTTGTTTCTTAATCCACTCTGCCAGTCTGTTTCTTTTGCCTGGTGAGTTGAGGCCATTTGCATTTAGGGTTATAATTGATATGTGTTGGCTTATCATTGTCATGTAATTTACTCGCTGTTGGTTTCTTTTTCTACCTGTTTAATTGCTTGATCTACTTGAGAGTGCTTTTCTATTGTTGTTGAAGATGTAGTCATTTTCTTCTCTGTGTAGAATGTCTTTTAGTACTTTTTATGAGGATGGTTTGGTACTCATGAAGTTCTTCAGTTGCTCTTTGTCATGGAAATATTTTATTTCTCCATTAAACTCAAAAGATAGTTTTGCAGGATACATCAGTCTTGGTTGGAAGCTGTTTGATCTCAGGACCTGTAATATTTCACTCCAAGCTCTTCTGTATTGGATTGTTTGTTGTGAGAAGACTGCTGTGATTCCGTTAGTCTTTCCTTTGTAGGTGATCTGTTTCTTTTCTCTAGCAGCTTTTAATGTTCTGTTCTTTTGCTGGAGATTGGGGATCTTGATTATTATACGTCTGCATGCAGTTTTATTATAGTTATGACTAGTCAGAGTTCTATATGCCTCAATTAACTGTTCCTCAGTTTCTGGTTCCATGCTTGGGAAATTTTCTGCTATTATTTCTGCAAATATTCTTTTTATATCATTTGTGTCACCTCTTGCTGTTTCATTGACTCTTATTAGTCTGACATTATTTCTCTTTGCCTTGTCTTGCAGCTGTTGAATTGATTTTTTCTGGATCCTTGTTGATTTTAAGAGATCCTTCCTTTCAGAATTGCTTGCTGCCATGCTGTCTTCAAGATCTGAAATTCTATCTTTGGCTTCATTCAAGTGGTTTTGAAAGCTTTCAGTGGAAGTTTTGATTTCTTGGAAATCTCTTTGAGTCTGTTTCATGAGTTCTAATTCATTCTTATATTGCTCATGTAACATTTCCATCTGTTGTCTATGTTCATCTATTTTTTAATCTATTTTTTCTCTAGATATGCTGAGCAATTCTATAATTATTATTGTCATTTCATATTTTGCCTCAGAAATTGTTTCTGATCTGATCTCTTTGATGGCCTGATGGAGTTGTTTCTTTACTTTCCTTGCAATCATTTCAGCAATTTCAGGTGTGTCTTTACCAAGTTCTATTTCAATGTCTCCTGGACTTTTCTGAGTGGGGTGGAGTTCTGAGATTGTGTTTTCATCATTTGCCTGGTCATGTTTGATGCCAGAGGCAGAACTCAGACATGAATTGCAAGGTCAACAGTTTGTGCAGCACCTGATTCCATGTCTCCAAGTAGCTCAGGGAGTACCCAGGACCTGATGTGGGCTGAGCTGGGGGTGATCAGGGTCTGTGACCTCCAGAAGGTTAGGGTACAAGTAAAGCCCAAATGCAAACCGTGGTGATAGCAGCTTGTGCACCCCTTTCCCTAGCACCTCAGTGGCCCAGGGCATGTTCAGTGAGGGCCCAAATGCAAACCCTGCTGTCAGCAGCTTCTGGGCCTTCTGAATGAGGACCTCTTCTCTGCACCTGGTACACAAGGATGGAGACTCAACTAAACATTTGAATATTGAAAATTTTTCTATCCTTTTACCCTTCCTTTAAAAAGTACTGGAGATGAATCCCATAAAAATGAGAGCTTATACAAGAAGGAAAAACGGTAATTGTTGGGGCTCTGAGGCCTTGTGTGATCATCCTTTGGGTTCAGTACTGTGCTGGCCAGGTGATCTCTGCAGCCTCCTAATAAATCAGTGAACTCAGATGCATCAAAAGCAAATTTTAATGGTCTATTTTTATCTTGTTGGCAAATAATTAGGCTTTATTTTTCTGAATTAATACCCGCTTCTTAAACTGATTATGTCATCAATCAGTAGTCCCTGAACACCATTTGAATAAATAATCTTCCCACATAGTTTAAAACAGTATTTTGACAGGTGCAAAGTAATTATTTTTTCTTGATCAGTAATATTGTTAAAGTAGGTGGTAGATCAAAAACAGGATACAAGATGAATAAACCCCACTGAGGGACCTTCCAGCTATCAGATTTTCTGAATAATAAATGGGTGTAAATATATTAATAAGAAGGTGAATGAATACAGATTTAATTATAATAAAAACACCAATATGGTCAAAGACATAATGTATCATACTGTAAGAATATTTTATGCCTAATACTTTGAGTTCTTATGGGTAATATTAACAGTGACAGCTTGCTTGCCTTTTTTGGTCAAATGCTTAAGTATTTTTTGTTTTACTTCTTTCCTATAACATTCAAAGAAATAAAAATTAACTTTTATCATAACAAATTCTGTGATCATGATATGAGAGAACCTTTTCCACTGAATCTCCTTTTTGTTCTTTTGTACATTTAGCATGATCTCTTTTCTTCTTTTTAATTTCTTTAGTTTCTCTATCTTTGATGGAATTAAAATAACAAATCAGGATAACTGCTCCAACTCTTTTTCTATCTCTTTTGTGCACGCACACACACACACACACACACACACACACACACACACACACAGACACACACACACACACACAGACACGCACATGCACACACTTTAGATATCTCTGCTTTGTATTCACTGTCTGTTCCACTTATGAGAGTGGCCACATTAGCAATTTGTATTCATAATAATTCTATGTTACATTGGTACTTGTTTCCATTAAAAGGAGAAAAACTTCATTAGCAGACAATCTTATTAGCATTTTCTCAACAAAAATAATTTCTTTGTTTTGTGTTAGGGCCATAAGAAGAGCTCACAAATGACTAGTTAAAATTTTTGGCCTCTTCATTTGAGCAACAGAGCATTGCCAACACAATGAGTATGAGGTTCCTATGCGTGCAGCTTCTGCCTTGATCCAAGGTGTCTTGGAATAAACAACAGCAACAGGCAGCGATAGCAGTTAAACGCTAGAATTGTTTGCTTAATGTCACATAATCTGTCTTCACTCTCTCACAGAGGCTCTATCTTAAACACTAATTGTTTGTTCTTCTGTGTGATAAGGGCATAAATAAGATATTTATACCAGATTCTGAAACTTTTTGGAGGTGGTTCTATTCCTATTGCACCACTGACAAAAACAGAAAGTGAGTGTATTTCCAACAATCCGTGTGGAAAGACACATGTTCTGAAGAACAATATCAAAGGGGCATTTCAGTAATTCATACAGTGATAAGAGACATTTTTGTGAATATTTATTGGGTCTCTTCAAATTAAAGGAGAAAGTACATGTAGAATAACTTCCAAATAATAACTGGGTTTTTAAACTTGTCTTCTCAATTGCTATATCAAATTATTCAAAGGTTGAAGTTTTCCCTAGAAATCATTTAGTCCTATATTTTAATCTGCCACTTCATAATGTGTGTCCTAGTAGGTGCCTACTAAGGAAAATATATAATTTTGATTATTTTCAATACTTGGGATAACTTAGGTTTATGCTTGTATACTACCTCTATTTAGAACTATGCGTACAAAGACTTGTTTCTCAATTTTTCTATTTATAAGAAAATATTCTCACCCAAATGATCTCCCTTGCCCTCACTTTATTTTCAAAACAAATGGAAATTTAAAAAAAATATACTTCTCACATAAAAGCAGGTAACATACAAAAAAGTCTTCTTAAAACATTATAATCAAATGTGCAAAATGTTCATAATTTAGTACAGTATCATGAGACAAACAAATTGTACAAAGAGTACACATTATCAAATCTCATTAAATTGTACAATCTAATACCATCAAAACCAGTATGTGTGAATTTCCATTTGTATGAATTTTAATCTTTGACTTTTTGAAATATAAGAGATTCAAGTTAGTTTCTGTTTTCTGCCTTGACCATGAGTCACATTAGGGGTTGTCTAGTATTTGGGTGGCCACAGGGACCACTGGACACATGGTAGAGGAGCTGAAAGGGATGCATGAAGGTGAGGGGCTCTTGGTGGGAGGAAGTGAGGTGAACACAGTATGCTGCCAGGGTGATTTTCTGGCACTTTGTCTTGGCCTTTGCAGAACACAATGCCTTCTTAATTTATGATTAATTCTGTGCTTGAGATAGCTTGTGGTAATTATGAATTATCATTAAATACACTCTTACTATGGCTTCCAAATTCTGTGAAAACATTTATGCTGTAGGAAAGTTGGACAGCAGATCATCCCTCAGCATGCAATTAGATGGATTGATGGTACAGTCTATGCTTTTAACCATTATGCCATGTTCTGCTTTGATGCTGATTCAAGGGAAAACACTGAAATCTACACTTGACAAAGAGACTGTTTTTAAATTTGGCTTGCGTTTCTAATTTATATAATTACTTGGTGATCTATTTTCTAGAGATCTGCGTTAGGTTCCAGCTGACAGCTTTGCCCAAGTTGAGCATACTCAATACAAGCAGCCCAGCAATAGCTGAAGCCTGGACCAATGAATAATGCTATGCTGGATTGAAAGTAAGAATTATAGGACAGAGACACAGCAGGGAAAGTTACTCATTTGAGACTAAGGTTAAGAGCTAATCCTAAGGATTAGAATGATTTGGTAAATGGAGGGGGCAGAAAAAAACTGAATTCAATGAAGAGATTGATATTAGCAATGGTGCTGTATTCTATTAAAATGCACTGGAGATCAGAGGAGCACTGTTTGCCTTCAGCACAGTGACAGTGACCTCCTGCAGTGTATTTGGGATGTGTCACAGTGAGGCTTATTTTCACTGGTAGCTGATTTTACTAGGTTTTACCCCTATGAGTTCTACTTTCCTTCCTATGGTGGATGAGTTCTGTGCATAATAGCTATGTTTATGATGGAGAGGAGGGAAGCAGTAAGAATTTCCTTTCACTGTGAACACAGAAAGCTAGAAAAGGACCCTTACCACCTTAATCACAGATGGGTGGCAGATTTGCCAAGATGACTGAAAGGAATTTGAGTTCCAGAATATCTTCATGGATCATCTTGTGCCATCTAAACTAAAAAACAAAGCAGTTTGGATAGACATACATGAGCTGAAATACCTGTTAAAGGTACCTAAACACCAAGCTTTGCATCAATTATGTCTTTACAAAATATATTCACTCAAGTTGTAAAATCCTACACAAAACTTGATAATTGTGTAAGCCTTGCCCAGAACCCTTTACAATGTTATATGCAAAGGTAAATGTCATATAGTCTCATTAGCCATGTGCACATCTTTATTACAATGTAACCTAACTCTAATTTGCAGTTTTTACATAATATATTTTAATTTCTGGTTTAAAATAACTGCATCGTAATTACAAAATATAATTTACTTAAATTATCCATTCAGTGAAGCTTTTATGTGGATTTAGACATCTTCAAATTATATCAAAGCTCATGAAACATGTAAGTAAAATTTTATCTGAATATTTGATATTTGAATTCTAAAACTATAATATTGATATATAATAGTGAAAATAAATACTGATGCTCTGATGTACACGTTATGTATTAGAGAAATTTCTTCAATTCCCTTTTTTGTTCCTCAAGTTGTTTAATTCCAGTCTGTTCAGTCCCAAGAGACAGTCACATAAACCCGCAGTGTAACTTTTCATTTGAAGACACTTTTGCTTAAGTTAAAACTGTGTGAAATGTTCATATACTTGCACTCAATTTAAAAATAAGGAACTATTGGAGAACAGAGGCATATTTAGTAAACATTACCGTGCCTGGTTTCCATGTTGATTTCCTAATAACATACTGTCTATCCTACACTGTGAAATTTGAAGAGAATATGTTTTTTAAAAAGTCTTGTCTGCTGATTAAAATGACTTAATGAGGGCAATGTACAAACATGACTATTTCATCCCAGATATGATCCTATAGAGTAGACTAAAAATAAATTGACTTCAATTTAAAGCAAAAGCTGTACTTGACAATCTGTGTTCTCATTTCTTACACATTTATGGAGTTGGGAATTCAATAGAAATAGTGGAAAAAATTCTACAAAAGCGAGCCTTCCTGTACCAGAAGCATGAAACGAGGAGATAAGTATTCCAAGTTTCGGGCTGGTTGCTCTGCAGCCTTGTGAAATATCAGTGTCTGAAAGCAGGTCATTTGCACTGAGCCAATGCCAACACATGAGAGTAAAACATATTTCTTATTGAAATGTAAATAATTAAACCCTGAACCGTTTCATAGTATTTTTGGCATTATGGAATTTTTGAGGTCACTATTTGACCTATACTAAAAATAAAAACCATAGCGATAAGCCCACCTAAGTTTATTGGTGTAAACTACCCTGCGGGACTGGAAGGAGGCCTTAGACTCGGGAGATTGAATTTCTAGTGCGCATAATGTACAGCCAGACCTATAAATGTAAACTAAGTTCATACATTAACTAGGTGCAATATGCATGTCTCCATGGCAAAGATGTTTTATGTAGAATGCATTTTTCTATTTCAAATGAAGTTTGCACCAAAGCATATATTTTGTATTCATTCACTATATTGAGCCCAGTGTAGGTAATTTCTCTAGTGTTTTCATTAAATCAAAGGTTTGAAAATTAGGAATATGATTCACTTCTTTAAAAAAAAGCACATAGTTTTGGTACACAGGATTTCCTAACTGTGAACACATAAAATTGGTCTGATAAAATTTATAGGAATAAAAATGTGAGTTGTAGTCAAAATAAGGGAAACTATGTATTTGTACTGAAAGACAGAAAGAAGGAAAAAACAAAAGAAGGAAGGAAGGAAGGAGGGAGGGAGGGAGGGAGGGAGGGGGCGGAGGTTGCTCGCACGTATTTAGCACTAGTTCTTTCTGCACTATCGATAGCATTGATAACACTCTGCTAGGTGCCATGGACAAATTTTGGCTGAAGCTCATGAAGCTTGGTTACCTGTGCTAACCTATTTCACAGAGGCACTGCATTACAGTGCCTGCTACAATCATGCTTTCTCCTCTTTCTTCTTCCTTCCATACAGTCAGGGTTAAGCCCGTGGTCTGCACGGTGAGAAATTCTGTCTCTTGGTTTCTTTCTCACTGAGAGGAGTAAATGAGTGTGGCTACGTGGCTACACCCCTAAATCTAGTTTCAGAATTAAGGGGTAAAAGTGAATTCTACTGGACTAAGTGATTTCCCAGTTTTGAAAATTAAATTAAAAGCTCGGGTATCTAGGTGAAAATAATTCCCAAATGATAATGTCTCTTATGTATTTACTGCTTAAATGAAATATAAAGAAAAAGATAACTGACTCAAGGTAGGTTTTGTGTTTTTCTGGGCTTGGAACCATTTAATAATTCTTTACTTTCACAATCACTTCTAATTTTGTCTACCATTTTGTTCACTATTAATAGTATTCTGAGTACTATATGGTGGAAATGTAGTCAGTTTGGTAGTTTCTAAACCTTATCCTATTTCACTATGTGTTCATATGCGATGATACCATGGGAATAATATGGCTTAGCTTTCTGCAGGGTATGTTAATATAATTTACTGCATTCTCACAAATAATGAGAAGCAACCAATGTGTTTAGACTTTCTAGTAGGAAATGGATAAATTACTCTTGGCTTGGACAACAGTGGCTCACTTGAGCAGGAAAAGATGTGAGACCCAAACTCTAATTTTCTTATTCATGTAAATAATTGCATAAAATTACACTAGCTAATTATTTAATAAGATCTCCTTTGATGTTCACTACCTCTCCAGAATTGTTTCTTCATGTGTACGGGGTGTCAGCTTTCAGATAACAGATTAAAAAGCTTTTGTACTCTAAAATACAATGAACTTAAATTTTTAAGGTGAATAATTTTTATTTCTTCTCCTAAATTATGGGTGTTCTGGAATAAGTGAAAAGTCAGTAGAAACTCAAAAAGATGTGAGATAAGGGTTCAATAAAGCATTATTCCAAAGAATCTTTGAACCAATGGCTGGATTAGAGTTCATCCACCTCAATCACATGCCAACTCCTGATTTAGGACGCTGTTAAAAGAATTATCAGAGCAGGCAAAGAATGCCTAGGTAGAACAAAAGGAACATTGTGCAGAAAAAAATATCTGGAAGCACCAATTTGCCATTGTCCATTTCTGCACTGTTACTTTTAATTGCTGAGGTCAGCCTATGCCAGGGGCTACTACATTAAAAGGTCTTAGCCTTCAAGAAACTCTAAGCCTTAGTCTTATTATTTCTAGCCTCACTCTCTTCCATGATGTAAGTAGAAGAAAAGGTTTCTTTAACAAAATTTCTTTAAGAGGCTAATTGGACCGTTTGACATGCTTGAAATCCTAGCTAGGCAGTTGATGCTTTTAGGTTGAGATTTTGATTTCTGTAAAAATGTAATCTCCTCTGAGAGAAGCATGGGTTTAGTTTGAGTGCTTTGGATAATAGATTATTTTTTAATGTTGTCACCATGGAGATCAGGAGCCCTAAAAGAATATGTGGGAGTAAAGGAACCAAGAAATCAGTGCCACGGGCAAGGGCTCTCCTGCTTAGGCTTTCCTGTCAGAAAATTCTAATTATCCCATTAATGTTGCTGCATATAGGGATCTGTTCTACTCATCAAGCTACCAAAAAAGCTTTTAATTTTTTTTCCAAAGAAAAATTACAACTTCAGTGTCAAGTCAGTAAATGGCATGCATGGCTATAAAGCATCTCATAGGATAAAGGTAAATCTTTCAAGCAAAACCTCCTTCCACTTCAAGATAGGGTTACAGCTACAACAACATTTATAAAATGTAGGAGTTCAACTGTAAAAGAAAAGGACATCTCTAGGGATATGTCTGGATCTAAATTGACCCAGGGTAAGTTCCAAAAATCCAGCGGGGATGATGACCTCCCTGTTAGTCACTACAGAGTTCAGAGAGTAAAATGAGATGAAATTGGATTGGTCATCCAAAAACATGTGGGTCTATATCGAGAAAATAGAACCTATTAAAATAGGAATTATTTACTGTATTATGTATACATAGATGTACACAGACAATATAGCAGATCAGTCAGTCAAATGTGTTTATTGGGATCACCCTATAGAAATAGTTCAGTTTTTCCACTGTGTGTTTGCTGTGATGTATGCGAGAGTAGGACAGGTGCATGACACATGCTGACACAGGCTATACACGAGCTTATAAGAGAATTATGTTCTACAAAAAACAAGACGTGAGTAATCTGTCTCATGAACTTAGGCAGCAGACTTTTAGTACTGTGCTCAAGTACCTTCCACCTGACATGGAGACTCAGTGAATCTTACCGAGTCACAGAATAGTTGTGTATGTAGCTTGGCACAAACTGTGAGAATGTGCGCACCCTTGCCGTAAATTCCTTTAAAGTAGTGTTTACTTGGCGTTCACTTTTAGGCCTGAGGCCTGATTCCTCTCATCATCTCTGACCTGTTCAAACTTCCCCCCCTCTGTGCTTATGGTAAAACCCACATGATCATCATCCCCTAGACTGACCCTCACACGGCCCACAGCTGCTGACCGTGAGGAGTCAATGCCACAGCAGGCCCAGTGAGCATGTTCCTGCCTACCTGCCCTGCTTTCCTTACAGGGGCCAGGGACGACTGCCTTGGGGAGCCTAGGGGGTAAGAACTTCTCAGTGAAGGAGCCCTGCAGGTCCTCCCCTGCTTTATACTCAATGCGGGAGCGTCTGCCCGGGGGCCTCCTGTCAGCACTCCTGGCTGCTCCGGAAAATGCAACTGTGTAATAAGCTTTCCCTACACAAAAATTTCAATTTTACCTCTTCATTCTGTCTGACCTGAATGACACACTTGTGCCTCTTTTCCATGGCCTGGGTTTTCCTAGAGAAGTATTGTCGGGCTTATGGACACTTGGAAAGAATTTAAGACCAAATTAAAATAAACTAGAGCAAAGAAATCACAACAACCTCAGAGAAAACGGGTGTGTAGGATAATCTGAGGAAAGAGGAAATATAAAGGAGGACAAGTTTCAACACAGCTGTGTATTTAAAGGGGTGAAGAAATCTGTATATTCGGACTGTGTTCAATATTATTTTAATTGATTTCTTTCAAAATTGAGTATACCTAAAATACATGACAAAGGTGCTGTTGCTCTAATACACAGGTGAATATGACACAACCCTCTTTTTAAACGTTTTCATTTGCTTGAAAGTAATTGTCATGTGAAAAAAAGTATTTAGTGTATCAGCTCCTTTCCGAACTCAGAGTGCGGCAGAGTAAAATGACACTTAGAATGCCAAATCTGTGCTTTGTAACCACACGGGTGGATGGCTGCCTTATTAATTCAAGGTTCCTTCCTAGTGCTCTAATCCAATCATCTTTCATGAATAGGTACCATGGACAGAAATTTGATGCATTAAATATGTCTGTATACGACATTACGGATATATGGAGAGAGAGCTGAAAACTTTTTTGTCAAAAGGAGAAATTTTGGCATAATTGATCACAGAATATGCTGTTCTTTATTCTTTGAAATTTCAAATTGCTGCTGGGAAGTAGACAGACTTCACATCCTCTCAAAGCAGGTGATGGGCTCTTCTGAACTGTGAGTGGCATGACTTTTTTTCGATGTGGGATCCAGGATGAATTTTTGAATGTCAGTGTGGCATTTAACATTTGAGAACCATATCTGATGAGTCTATTAGACCTTTACGAGTCCACTTCCCGGAGCCATTTTCAAAGACGAGCCGTAGATATTTTGCACTGGGCAAAGATGAAGCATGAACTCTGGAAAAGCAGGGAGTGGTTAAATTGAAGGCAGTAAGGTGGATGGGATGAGGCAGGCGATACAGTGAAAAGGCTTATCCTGTTGGTAACCTCACGCTAAGAAGGGCGGACTCTATTTGAGTTCCTCTCAGAAACTCCACACAAATAACCAGAGAAGGACGCAGACCTGTCAAGCGTGAGAGGTTTGGTCTGGAAGCTTGTCTTCTCATTGTCCTTTTCACCTCCTCTCCCAGAGGGAAAGGCCTGGAAACAGTACCACTCTACTCCTTTCGTCCGGCCTTTGTGCACCTTCCCAATGTGAGTGTTCGTGGAGAAATGGCATAAACTCCTGCAAACGTAAACTCCATTCCTGCTAATAGCCACGGTTCTCCACTATTACTGAAATAAATACAGAATTGATTTTTAAGAGTACTCTATTTTATTCCTCCCCGTGAAAGCCATCACCCACACCTCTCACACAGGGGATTCAATAAGAGATAAACGCTGCAACGAAAGAGGGACCAAAGTCAGACCCTAAATAAAATCCACCTGAGAGCTGGAAAGGTAACTGTGGGTGCCGACCTAGCTACATGAGTGGCGAGTGGTATTTGCTTAGTGTAGCTGACAAGCACAGTGTACCTGTGATTTTTTGTTCTCTGGTTATTGTCCAGATAGGGTATTATCATTTGTAAGTTTAGAATAAAATTCTGCTTTATTATATATTGATGGATGACCCAGTGGGGGTAATATAAAATGTTCAGGAATATGGTGGTGCGGTCTAACAGGTAACATGGCTCTAGTCATAGCGCTGTGCAGGCACAGACTTCAATATCTCCCACTGAAATTGGCAAAATCAGGGTGGGGTCTATTTCTTGATCAAAGCAGAAACCCAAGCTAGAAACATGCACGGGAAATTAGAAGCAGGGACAAAGGCCTTGTTAAAGCAGTAAGACATATTCAAAATGCTTAAAATATAAGTCCCTTTAAAAATTCCAGAGATAGCAAAGCCAGGAAAGGTGCGATACCCCTGTAATTCTATAATTCTAGCACTCTTGGGAGGCTGAGGCGGGAGGATTGCAAAATGCAGTCCAGCCCGGGCAACTTCACGAGACATTGTGTCTAAAACAAAGCAAACAAAAAACCCCAGAAGACCGGGAAGTTATTGGGTTTTTGTTTGTTTAAATTTTGAGATGGGCTCTCACTAGTTGCTGAATGGCCTAGGGTGGGCTCACATTTGAGATCTTCCTTCCTAAGCCACCCAGAATTCTGGGATTATAGATGTGTGCCACAATGTCTAGTCAAGAAATTAAACATTTTTATTTGACTCAGGACGTGAGACAGCCACAGTAGCTCAACTAGACAACCACAAAAGAGGACTTTTGTGTTTGCTTCAGAAAGTGGTGAGAACAATAGGATAAGTGTTGTAAAAATTAAAGGGATGATTTAAGAAGAATTAATAGAAATGTTTCTAACTGCCACAATTTGGGTTTTTATTCTGATTTAAATATTCATCCCACTGTTTGATTGGTCACACCCACATTTACTGGTTGGTTTAGATAGAAACAAAACAAGTGTTGAATTTGAGCCTTTAACAGATCTGCGGAATTAGTGGATCGAAAGGAGAGGTGAGGAGGCGGAGATGCACCCCAAAAGCCACATGAGGAGACCTGCTCTTGGCGAAATTTGGGAGAATAACTGGTTTGCGAACTCAGTAAGAGCAGAAAGTGTGGTCAACGTTCAGAAGAGCATTTAGGCAGAGTGTGATGGGTGGGGCGGGCTGGGGGTGGCCCCTCAACACTTGAGTTTATATTTCACATTTAGACCTATAAAAAATTAGGTGAGTTTCCTGAACCTGGCAGCTGTTTAATAAATATTTGCCCAGTGTATCTGTCCCTTCCTCTCTCTTTCCCTCCCTCCCTTATATTAGATATATATTCGGTATATTATGTAGATATATAATGTAGGAGACTAGATATTAGATATTAAACATGTAGAGACGTATACATCCATATTAGATGTGTATCTCTCCAAACCTGATCTCGCTGTCATCTACTAAGAATGGCTTCTGTTTTGTCTTTTTCAATGGCACCATCTAAAGTGAGAAATCTGGAGTTCAAACTCCATCATCCTTTGAATGTGCTCCTGGAGAACACTTGGTAGGTCGCTACTGCGCCTTTGCCTTCCACCTTCTCTGATGCTGTCTTGCATCATGATGGCATTGTGTTGAGCACAGTCGGGGTAGTGGCTCAGAGTGCACATTTAGCAGCCAAGCGCCTCAATGTATACCCCCACCCCACGTCACTTAGCCTGCCTACTTGTTTCCTAACCTGTAAACTGGAAATGACAATATTAATGACAACTTCTGTAGGTTTTTTTATTGAATAAATTAGTTACTGTGACACATTCAAAATAGTGACTAGAAAGACGGAGAACATTATTTCTTAGTAATTCTTTCTCCTATGCAGGCCTATCGCTGGGTCTGCCATGGCCTTCTTTCTTGGTTCTTTAAGTTTTGCATTTCATTCACCTCTAGCACTCCCACATTTCACTGAAAATCCCAGAGTTCGCACATGTGACTCTGTGGTCTCATTCTTTCATTTTGTTCAAAGACTTCTACATAAATGAATTCTAAGATCTCTAAATGTGCTAGAAAATGAGCTGGGCCCCATGTCTTTCTTTCCTTGTTCAGAATAGTTTTTGTGTGCCTCAAAGGTCATTACTTATCCCAGAAACTTCCCAGGTAAACCTTTTCTTTTTTTCGGGTTAACATTTTCCCATCTCCAACATATTTTATGCATCATCTTCTAGGTTCTAGAAACTATAACCTGTTTTCTTCTTTCTATCTCCCTGTTTTCCCTTTTTCTTTCTTTTTTTCACTTTTTCTCTCTCAATTTTTCTGCTTGTTTGGCAAATAGTTCACTCTCACTACTACCAAAATCTGTCCCCCTTGTGTCTACGCACCTTTTGCTTCGCATTGCTTACAGTGCCCATCTTTCTGAACTAAATGATTTTTGCTGACGTACCTGTGTTTGGAGTGGATTCCTGATAGTATTACCTTCTACCCTCAGCCGCTAGCACAATGTCTGACACACAGCAAGTATTAAACAAATGTTTGTTAATAATATGAACTATTCTATTCAGTATTTCTCCGCTTGTAGATGCTGCTGCCGACACCCAGAGATTAGGTAACAGACCCTCACGGAAGGTCTGGGCTATTACTGCCATCCCTGGGCACAGGATCTTGAGTTACTTTTACTTGGTGCTAAGTGCTCAAAAATAAGAGAACAAATTTTTTCATCCTGTAAACCCATTTGTGATAGTCATACACTTTTTACTTCCTGAACTAGGTAAAAATCTTAATGTGTCTGAAAGTTTAAAAGCAAGCAGCTCAGTGTCACCAGTGGTTTAGTAATCAAGATGCATCAAATATCAATATTTGTATTAACTAACTTGTTAAGAACCACATCAATTTCACCAAATATTTCTTCAGCAATGCCTGGGAGTGAGCTCCTTTTGTTGCCTTTAATTCTAATTTCATAGATCTTAGACAAAATTAACTTGGAACATCTGAGCTGGTTTGTATATTCTTGCCACTTGAGAAATTGTCTCAAATGTGTCAGTAGGAAACAATTTGAAATTGTTGACTCTGTCCTATATGGTCAGAGTTCAGCAGTCACTTCAGCAGACTGAGCACTTAGGATGTTTTCTGCTCTCAAGGATCTTTGTGAAGTGCTTTAAAACTGATAACATTAACATGATCCAAACTTTTCAGAACTCCAGCAGTCTTCCCCACAAAATCACTACTATTCATAACACATATTATTCTGGTGACCATATGTTCACTTGCCTCTAAATAATATTCTTTGCTGTTATAAAAATGGATGAGAGGGAAGATAAGTGCTTTAAATGAAAATACTTAAATAAGTGGCTCCACATAAATAAAACAAAATACAATAAATCTTTAATTTATAAGATTAATCTACTACAAGGAAAAATTCCCCCATAAAAAGTGGATAGTAAATAGCATAAATGTTTAATACCTGTTACAGATTGGATTTGGAGAATTTAAAAGTTTCCATAGATATTCAGAATAATGTTACCCTAAATCATCAGACAGGCCATAGCTTTGCAGCAGAGATGAAGGTCACATGGAAGATAAATCAGATTTCTGCACGAATAAGAAATCTAAATTGATAGCTAAAGATTATATATCTACGGCCATAATTTTCTAACATAACTTGATTCTGAGATTTCCATGACATAAATTCAAATAATCAGAAGGAAAACTATTTTGCTGTTTTGGAATCTCTGTACACTTCGTTTTGGGAATTAGATAACTGTCAAATCCCTTCCAAACATCTTTCTCAAAGGAAGTGGTGAATATGTTTTGAAAATACTCATTTCTAGAATTGACACTGGTAACAAATCTGAATTAAGGGTTGTCATTTAAAAAGTGTGAAACTTGTGAGATATTATGCAACATCCTGAGATAAAAGTGATAGAAAAATGTAAATGCTACTAAGCAATAATTGATTCCTTTGGGGTTTTCTCTTCCCAGACTAATTTCTTTATGTGAAATACGTAGAATTCATAAACTACACATGCACTCAATTTTTCTAATATTTGGGGTCCTATATAAATGTTCTAACTACAGCGATAGGTCCCGAGAACGAGGTGCCCATGGATGCAAAGAAAGAGTAAGAGAGACAAGAAAAACAAAAGACAAAGGTCTGCATCGGGCGGCCTTACAGCCTCTTGGACTGCTGCCCTGATTACCAATCTGCGTCACGTTTTATCAAGCCAGAACCAAAGGCGTAGACCGCACAAATTGGCGGACACCAAACGCTCTAGTAGTTAAAGCTTATCCTTCTCCAGTTCCGCCTCCCACACTGCTGACAATCCCCGGGGGACCCCCGCACCCAGAACCCCGTTCGCTCAGTTCAGCAGGGGATCATAAGTTAACCATCACTTGGCGATCCACCCCTGGTCAGCTTGATAATCGCACATCTTTCCTTGATCCTTGGATTCTTATCTACAGGTGAAAGGTCTCAGTTCATTTTAATAAACAAATCCTTATGTGTCCTCAGTGCTTTCTAATCAAAGACTGTCCTTCACACATAAAGACATATGATTATTACCACGCAGAGTCAAGAAATTAGATACTTTCCTTAGAAACTGCAAAGTTTGTGGATCTCAAACACTTAAAAGGGAAATCAGGATGAGATTCTATTTTGATTCCAAGTGATATGATATGCATTTGTTTTTCTCTCTCTAGTCTTTGTCTAGTTTTTATCCTCCTCTTATCCTTTTATAAGCAAAATTTCTAAATCATTACCCCATACTACTTTTTTTATCTGAATACCATTCCTTTACCCTATTTTTTAAAGTTTGGTATTCCAAGGATCATCTGGAGAAACTCT
Organism: Dinomys branickii; assembly: GCA_004027595.1. NCBI lineage: Eukaryota > Metazoa > Chordata > Mammalia > Rodentia > Dinomyidae > Dinomys > Dinomys branickii. The sequence continues at coordinate 67,685 of PVLD010007984.1, forward strand.
CATTAGAAAACTTTTTCTGCAAATTATGTTCAAATTATTAAAATTAGGCTTCTTTCAAAATAAGTAAAATCAACTTCTTTCAAATCAAGTGAAAGTCTAGATTAAACTATGACACAAGAAATAACACAGTATCAGCCTTGTCTTCATTAAACTTATATTTTAGTAATAAAGACAATTTTAGTAATTTTAGATCAATAATAAAATATATTGCAAGTTATAAAATATAATGCAAGTTAAAGTATGTTAAGTGCTCCAGAAGGATTTTCTGTACTTGGCGAGTCTGTATTTAATGGCATGGTGAAGCCTTCATTGAAAAGGAATGTCTAAGGAAAGACTGGAAAGACATAAGGCAACAAACCAGAGCTTACAGTTGTTTGGATAAGGAGCTGCCCAGGCAGCAGCAGGAGCCAAACCAAGGATCTGCGCAGAGTTCGGACTGCAGTATTTGAGACAGTGTTGCTGGAATGCGTCAGATAGTGAGGGTAGGAATGAGGAAAAGAGCGTTGGGGCCGTCTTACATAGGGCCGCAGATTACTGCAAAGCTTTCAGCTTTTATTAAGACAAAAGGAGACATTTCTGAGGATGGGGGTATTAATTCTACTCTTATAAGCTTGTTCTGGTTACTGTATTAACAATACTATATGAGGGGACATCTGAGACCAGTGAGAAAAATGCTGAAATATACCAGATGAGTAGGGTCAGGAAGTACCAGGATGATAATACTAGACGTAGTTAAACTTGGACTTGGATATGGTTTGAAAATGAAGATTATAAGATGGATGAATAAATTATTCGGGGAATATGAAAGAAAAAGCCCAGTGCTCTGGGAATAACAAAAGGTTAGAGCCAGCTTTTACTGTGATGGAAAAGGGGAAGTGTTTGAGGCAAAACTGAATCCAGCAGACATGGAGATCAGGAGTTTGGTCTGCACACCTACTAGCTTGCAAACAGATGCTTGCTGGAAATCTAAGCGGAGTTCGTGAGTGCCCAGTTGGACAAATGGCGCTAGCATTCAGGACAGTGGAACAGGCTGAAGGGAAAAGGCAAACCCTGGGAGGTGCCGCAAGCGTCTGTCTCTGAGTGTGGTGACAGTATAATGAACACATGCATACGTACAAACTCACGCACTGCATACACATCTATGTGCAGTTCTTTGCATACCCCTTGCACCCCAAGGGAGCTTTTAAAACAGGAGGAGATATTAAATAATATTCATTTCATAACTGTTGACTGTTTTCTATATAAAATCTTTTTTATTTTCAGCAGACCATAGAAATGCCAGAGTACTTATTCCAGAAAGAGTTTGATTGTTATTATAACATATCTTTTCAAATTCTCCTCATTTTCTGATTGTATCACCTTTCACTGAGGATACAGAACCAAGTCTGGTTTAAATAAGGGCAGGTCAGGATGTACAGAACAGTCTGGGTAAAACCATTTGTCAGTTCTTTGAGAGCCCACATTAAAAACTGCAACACCTGTCACTGAAAAGGGTGATGTCTGACAACTTTTTTCAATCAACGCCATGTTTTTCCTTATTTTTATAAATATAGAGACATGGCAGAAATGAGCTAAGTAGGTTTCCTCTCAACCTTTGTTTTTGGTAGAAATTTAGTAACTTTGCAAGATTTTCCAAAAATGGCGGTTCCACTCGGCATCTACAAGCGCTCTCTTGCTGCTAGTTTGTGGATCTCTCGGAGTCAGCCACTGTGCAGTGAAACCTCTACAAACTGTGATCCAAAGTAAGCTTTTCCTTGTTTAACTTGTGGGCAGTAGGTATTTTGTTCCAGCAATGAGAAAAATAACTAGGACACTTTTCAGTTATCAGACAAAAGCAAAGGAAAACAAAAAATATTGCTGAAAAACACTTGGTGTTTGGTATCTCACCCATGACTGACTCTCATTCATTAAATAAGTGCCTACAACATTAGTAATAAGAAACATCTTTTGTCTCCATTTTCTTAATAGATTGTTACAGTTTTACTCACATACACATAGACTTATGCCTACTTCCTGTACACTCACTCATATACAACAAAGACTGGCTTATCTATTGCCAAGGAAATTATCATGACTCCAGTGGAAACATCCACTGCTTTCCAAATGTATCATAGCCTTCAAGGTTCTGTGTAGGGGATGAGGGACAAGAAATTTAACTTTAGAGAGAGGTTACAATACTTATTAGGAAAAGACAACACTTTTTGAAAAATGAAAGTCACTCGAAGTTCTGGTGAGTAGAGGAAAGGCCCTGAGTCTGAACAGGGCAGCCAAGGAGCTCCGAGTGTGTCAGGCAAGAAAATTTGAGAGGAGACAAGATGATTTGACTTTCCTTTGTGGTTCTGGGTTTGAACCCAGGATCACACACATGCTTAGAAAATGCACTATGACTGAGTTGCAGCTGGACCCCTTTTATTTTGAGGCATGGTCTCACTGAAGTACCTACCTGGCCTTGAAATTATGTTCCTTCTGCTTTATCCTCCCTGGTAGCTGAGATTGTGGGACTGTGCCACTGGTCCCTATAACAAGATACTTTTTAAAATAGTTATAGAACAGATATTTACGGGTAAAGTAAAATTCAAATATTTCATGAAGATGACAGCAAACATATTCTATATTTATAGCAACAAAGGCAGCTAGTATTTACAAACAATCTGCTTTATGCTTTGCAGAAATCTTACATGACTTACTTTTTGTAAGCTTCTAATTCTGAATTATCTTCATTTTATAGCGAGGAAAATAGTGAAATGCGGAGTGGACAGTTAAGTAGCCCAGGTTGTTATAGCCATCAAGAAGTATATCAAGAACTATTGTACAATTCTGACATCATATACAAAAGTTTATTACTTTTGGTCTTTAAATTGTTTTCATAAACATATCATGTCATAACATAGCTCTAAAAACCTGCACACCTATATAATTGCTGCAATCTAGTCTTTTCTGCACAAAAATTTCAAAATGGAAAAGTAGATTACTATCACTAAACAAAATATTGAAAGATTAACTTGACTGTTTAAATTACTGAATAAATTCTTCAATTCATTTCCAAAAAGTTTTTTTCATAGAATAGAATTAGTATATAAAAACCAGGTTTAAAATGTGGCTTTCTTAAGTATAATTCATATTATTTAAATAATTCCTGTAAGCACCCCATTAATCATAAATTTGGAAGACTGGAGACCGGATTTAAATTTAAATATTTACCTTAAAATTCAGGAAATTCTGTTCTTGAGCTATTTTGAAGACATTCCCAAGGTCCTTCTATCTTTTGTGTTTTAGATAATATTTCACAGAAAAAAACAAAAATGTAAGGTAAAGCTAAGCATATCTAAGCATCCATTCTGCTGAGAGAGAAATATGTCCTGAGAAATTTAAACCTACTCAGAAGCCATCCTCTTGTCTTGTAAAGTGCCAGTGATAATCAACAGGCTGCTTTCAAACCCAACACAAACATGCGGCAATATAATTTAGGTGAACGATTCTTACCGTGGACTTGGGCGTATTTACACAGAAAAGATATCGTACATACCTAGATTGGGTAGCATTTAATGAACTAATCCATTGTGCAAATTCCTTAAAGTAGGGGGAGTTCAATAACCTCATTTCATAAGTTCTGAATGTAAGGTAAAAGGAGGAGGTTGAAATGCTGATTTAATGAAGTTTTCTGCTTAGTACATAGCCATGACCAGCCACAGCATGGGGGAGGCTTCTGCTAATGGGACAAACGTTCCCTGATGCAAATGAGCAACTAATAATGTCTACCTGTAGGGCAGATGAATCTGTTATTTTAGTCCTGGTGAACAACAGAGAGGAGGGACAGCAAGTTAATGTAATTGCCTCTAATTGCCTCTCTGCAAGAAAAACCCATTGTTCTTTGAGACGCAGAATTTCTGCTTTGGCTTCACAGCTACACCTTTTGTTTTCCGTTTTTCCTTTTTTCTTCATTTTTCTTTTAGTGAAGCATGAAGCCAGGAATACCATAAAGGAGAATAAGCTTCTTTTCCTCTTTGTTTTAGGTTATATTAGTGGAGTTAATAACTTGAGTGAGTCCTCTAGCTAAATTTCATTCTTACAGCTAATTATTCCAACTTATGAAGAAAACATGCCAATGTTCCTAAAACTGTCTTTTTAAATGTGAACTAACTCGAACACAGCAAGGTTAAAAATTAAATTCCATTTTTGCTGAAATTCATAAAACAAAAGAAAAAACTCAATAAAACAAAAGTATAGCCAGCCAGGTGTGGTGGTTCTTTTCTGTGAGTTCGAGGCCAGCTGAATCAAGGCCAGCTTGAAGTGCACAGAGAAACCCTGTCTCATCAAACAGTGTATTACACAGGGATGGTTCAAAGGATGGAGTTGGGAAAGTATTTGGAAGGAGTACACACTCTAAACATAAGGCACTGTGGGTCAGTAGAAATCAGTGGGTCCCAAAGTAGAAAGATCGAGTTTAAACTCCACTCTCTGTTGTTTGGTATATAATTGATATTAATGGAATTTATTCAGTGTCACAATTCCCCACTTACACAGCCGAGAGCCCATCACCAAAGAGAACTACTAGATGATACCTCTAAAGAATCTCTCTTCTCTTCTCCTTTCCAAATTATTTTGTACATTTACTTCCTCACATTTGTCTGGTGATTTTCATTTTGTATCCTTGGCAAGAAAATGCAATCTCACATTTAAAGTTTTACTTAACGTTGAGGGTCTCTCCACGAATTTCTGTTGATCCCTGTCACAGGCTGCCTCACTATGCAAAGTAGGTATAAGCATAAGAGGAAATTAACCCAGATGTCAAGCTGTTTTGAATTCCTACTAGCCCCTTTGAGCTGCAGTGACAAAGGAAGTTGAGGCTAGCCTGCATCCTGGTACCAGCACCCTCTCTCTGTAATTACCATTTCAGCTTTAATGCTATCCCAGCAGTTAATTCAAACAGGAACCAGAGAGTCCCAGAGCTCCACTTAATCCTTGATCCTGCTAAGCAGGACCAGATGATGAGCCCTTACCGCACAGATTTCATTCCAATATGGGAGAGTACCGTGCTGGTTTTATTTGGTTATTTTCCTATGCTAAATTTTGATTTAAAATAAATTAAATGTTAATAGAGTTAGGAGCCTCAGCTGCTACAGTCAAAACCTAATATAGTTCAAATTACTCAGTACTAAAATTTAAAATATTTTGAAATTAATGGACCAAAAACAAGTTTGACAAGATTAGCAGTGCATGCTATCTAATTCTCTGTTACGTTTTGGTAACTGCAAAACAAACCTAGATTCCATATTTCATAGATCAAATAGGTGGGTCTATTCTGTAAGTTATTACACTTAAAAGGTGGTCACCCCATCAGTTGGAGGACATCCATTGACTGGAAGCCTGAGGTATTAGCTTACATTTGGAAAACCAAACTCCAGTAACGATGACTTCAAATGGTGTCCTTGGCAGTGCTGGTGTGACCTGTGCTTCACAACAATGAGTCTCTGTGCCGTGTGCTCGATGGTTATGTCAGGTCCCCGACTCAGACCTGACTCTTATTCCCCACTGTTAATTTCGGAGTGATGTACAAGCCATTAAGACGCAAGCTGCGTGCTTGGACACAAACATCTCCATTTTGGTCTCTTCTCCAGATCTCCCTAGAGTTCTGGGAGAAACGCTCACATACTTTGTAAGCTCATCCTGGAGAGCTGCTCCTCAGGGAACTAATAAGGCTTTCACCGTTACCCTATTTTTCCTGTGGGTTTCGGTTTCCTCACCATAAACTTTATTTATTTATTTATTTATTTATTTATTTTTTTTTCCGGGACCGGGGATCGAACTCAGGGCCTTAGTGCTTAGCGGCAAGCACTTACCCCACTGAGCTGTACCTCCAGCCCACCATAAACTTTAGAAGCACCCTGTTTTTGTTGTACTGCTTTACAGATTACAAGGTGTGGGGCCCTTTTACATTTTCCCTAGACTTATTTCTAAAATCAAGCCTAGCTATCAATTGCTGAGTTCACTTGAAGACTTGAGCAACTGAAGGGAACTGAAACGCCAAATTTTAAATTGGTGACAACTCATCAAGCCCAGGGTGCTTCATATGGATTTGTTCCTGGGATACTTTTCTCATTACGGCTGGTTTCTATGTGTTTCAGGGACCAGACTGTGACCCTATTGACCCGCTGGGCTGAACCTGTGCTTTCCTCTCTTTATATATACTTCAAGGCACAACTTCTAAGCAGTCATGGTAAGAGAAGCAGCGAGGGGGACCCGGAGCGGTGTTTGTCTTAAAGAAATCATCACATGTTGCAAAGCAGCTCTACGCTCTCCACTCTACACAAGATGATGGCTATGTTCACTGCTTTGCCAAGTTGGACTTTTTGTTGGTTCAGAGTTCCGTTCAGAATATACTTCTGTTTCGTCATTGTGTACCAGAGCAATTTTACACATAAAAAGAAGACTGAAGCCACAGGAACATAGAAAAATGTTGGAAAAATCGATAAGCATTTCCAGTGCTCATCATTAAGCTTCACAGAGACAACTGTGGTCCAGAAGCCTCCTGCTCGGCCTCTCACTTTCTGAGAGCTTTTCCCGCAGCGCTGGTACCCGCAATGCCTGTTCAGCATCCAGATGCGCTTGTCTTTCCATAGTCCCACACTCCAGATAGCATCAAGTAAACCTTGCATTTGCTATTATCCGGACAAACTACCTAGTTTTGGGGAAATTATATTCAAACAATTTAGAAAAACAGTTTATTCTCTATAAATTAGAAATAAAAATGCTTTCAGTTTCAAATTCATTGGTTGATCATTTAATCTCGATGCCTTTAAACCCATGCTTGTCCTGGTGTGGAATTTTCTGGGTTTGACCTGAGGATCCCCGGGCTGGATGAGTGTCACAGTTGTTCCAACGTTTACTTCTCTTTCCATCTCACCTTGCCCTCCTTGTGAGCCACCACTCACACTACCATCTTCTGTGAAGCTGGCAGATTAAGAGTCTCTGGGTGCCTTGTTACAATGCATAAGTGAGTGTACGCTTCCTTTAAAGAATTCTCCATTTGTCTGAATGATATTGGTATGGTAAGATCATACCTTTTTAAATTAAAGTAATATTTACTCTTTGAAAGAACCAACTCTTCATCATGAATTTTTGTATTGTTTTGTTTTTGTCTTTGTTATTTTGTTTCTGTTGTTTTCCCTAAAAATTTTTCACAAAAATAAAATAAAAATAAAGTAATAATAATGACAGAAATAATTTTAAATCATACTTAAAACCACTAATAACTATATTTAGTCACCATGTTTTAGTGCAAAATAAAAGTAGTTATTGCTGGTATTTCTAATTTAAATCTGCCCCTATTTGTAATGTCCTTTTAACTTGTGCTTACATACTCGGAAAAAAAAGTGACAAAGGAGAATGTTTGCAAATTGTATATCTGCAAATAAATATGTAGCATATGTGGTAGATAAATGCATAAAACATAAAGTACAGAGTTCTGCAGAAGTGTGTGTGATGGACTGGTTATGCTGTGTATCATAATTCACATCGAAAGGGTTCTGTTTATAGTTCTGTAACGACCATGTTGATTACATTTGGAATAATGAGTTGTGTATATTACTAATTGAAACTTGCTTATTTAACACCTATCATTACTAATTTCAGTTACCCAATAGTGGGAAGGAAAGATTGTACAATTAAATGGATTTTATCAAGCTTTCTTTAGGGAAAAACACACATTCATTATGATGTGAAACTGTTTGCATGCCTGCTGTATGCTAACAAGTTTATTTTAAATTAAAAGCTAGAGTTATAATTATGAAAAAATGCCTTTCAAGCAGATGCTTAATTATAATTTGGACCCAATACTATAGGTATTATTTAAGAGGGCTAATATTTTTTCTTCTAGGACTTCATGCTTTTAAGTGCTTTTAAATTGTTTTAAAGGTATTTATCACAGTGGCCACATATAATGAGTCCAGTTCACAGGTGAATGTATAAGATGACGAAGGCAGCCATTTAAATTAATGAATGCATAAAGGCTCGTGCTAATCTATGCACAATAGCTCTTTCCTGCCACTGGTGAGCACAGTACTGCGTTCAGAGAAGGCGGTCCCAAACTGTCACTATGGTGAATGAGTCTTTCAAATAAAGAATTAAGCTCCAAATGGCTGCCTAATTGGAGGCTACTCTACCGACATTTTAGGACTAACACAGGCTCCTGGAAATACCTGGGATCGAGGTGAGGCAAAATAAATCCACATCGTGACCTAGGACAGTGGTTCTCCTGCTATTACACCGAAGACTACATACAGTTCTGTGAAATTTCCTTCATCTATGAAGTATAAAAAAGTTCTGTCTATTAAAGTTGTGAAATTTAAATAAAATGGAGAGAATATAAGTACTTAAAGCAGTGTTGCAGGCACCCAGAGTACACAACAAAAATTATAGGTCCTATTACTCTTGGATGAAAATCAATGATTTTCAAAGAGATATAAATTCATATAAAATTTATATAAATTTATTCAATATTTTTAAATCATTATATAAATACTAGTTAAGATTCTGCATGGTTGTACAATTCCTAACTTTTTAAAAGCTAAACAAATTTTAAGACCATACTATTAGTCTGTATTTTTTTTCTCTCCACATTTTAAGATTTATTTGGTAGTATTATTAAAGCATTTTACTTGGCTTTTGTTTTCTGGTCCATAAAGCCAATGACTTTATTTTTATATGTGAAGTATTGTGTTTATTGTTCAAGGGAAATGTTTTACCCAGATATAAATTCTAACATCAAAAAAAGTTAACCTGTTACCTGAGAGAACCATTAAATAGATAATTATGGTGACAAACAGAACTTATATATATATATGTATGAAATGAGCTATATATGAAGTATTATCAAGATATTCAGTCGATCCAGTGAATATTTAAATTTAAAAATTTTATTACAGTAAAAGTCATATTGTCATTAATCCTCCCTCAGAATATTTCCTCTTTCTCCCACATACTCATGCCATCATCTTTGCTGCTGTGAGTACCTTCGTGAGATGTGACACAAAGTACGACGGCTGTTGCCAAGTGCAGCCAGCAGAGAGGCACGTACAGACACGCTACCTTGTGTCATTCTTTGCCTTATTCACTGGCACCTTGCAACCTCTAGCTCTTCCCCCAAAGTCAAAATCACCATGAAAGGTAAGATTTTGAACCAACTGAACACACTGAGGTGATCATGACAGACAATAGGTACCATTCAGGAGAAAAGACTTCCAGAACTGCTTCAGAGTGTGGCAAGGATGACAGGATAAATGGGGGGGAAAGAGATGGAGAGTCCTTGAGGGGTGACAGTGGCAATTTGTCAGTCTTTTTGGGTTAGAACTCACCCTTATAATTTAGTTTGACTTGATTGGTCTATAAATACCTTCTCTCTAAGATCTCATGCTGTGTGTCATGGAGCATAACTCAACTCCTAATACTTATTTTCCAGTCCTATTACTCTTTCTTCTTCAGAGGTAACTACTGTCTTGAATTCAGTGAATTTGCCTTTTTCCTTATCACATTAATGAACATGCATGAGTCCTCAGAATAAAATATGGTTTAAATTTAAAAGATGTTATCTTTGCTACATTAAACAATTGTAGTTTTATGATTTTTCATGCCGATGTTATGTTTCCTAAAATGGGAGATTTTAAAAACATTATATTATTATGCATCTATTTCATATATGAATGATTTGGGGTATGAATTCAGTCTTACTAAAATATGCCAGAAAAATTTAAAACATAAAAATTTGAAGGAGTTTCTTAAGGACAAAAAATATTACAGAATATATACTCGATTTTTGATTCCTGAAATCCATTTTTTTTGTGTTACCTTGGTTTTTATCAGAGTAACAAGAGTATACGCATTATGCAATATGGAGTTTATTACAGGATTTGTTTTAGAATATTATGGAAAGTGCAGGAGAAGTTAATAACAAGAAAAGATTAGAGAAAGATTCTTCCTGATGTGACTGAAAAGGTTGAAACTTGAGAGAAGCAAACCGGGTTCTGCTTTTGTAGTAGAACTGTAAAGGTGCTTAATATGTTTGCTTAATATGTTCTGTAAAGGTGCTTCATATTTGCTATGAATATGCACAGAACTCCCTCCATTTACATGTACTAATTTCTTTTAAAGGTCCTACAAAGGAGTCAGGAAGAAGAGACAGGTTCACAAGGCAATCTACCAGGAACACTAGCTTGCATGTTATCGCTGGGTGAACAACAATCCAGAAACTCCACAGTTCACAGTCCGCAAAGCACTGCCAAGCCAGTTCTCTTTGGATGCAAGTTTCATTATGTGGGCGTGGTTGACAAACTCGTTAGCCAGTGGTGATCAGCTCGGTTTTCAGCCCCTCCTCTCTCCGGAGTTTGAGAGGACAGGACTAAGACTTTCAATATCCTCAACGTTTTTCCCCTCAGCCACTATCTTCCCTTTGTAGGCTATTTAAAAGCTGCCTGGTCACCAGTCCTTTCATACAAAGGCGCCCTTTGGAGGTCCCAAACATTTTAGACGTGTGTCAGGAACCAAAGGCAGAAACTAAGTATACATGCACCTTCATGTCATGGTGCCACCGGAAGTTTGCTCAGCTTTCAGGGAAGTTACCTCTGACTTTGCGGGAAAGCACGGGGCAGGCTGAGAGGGGAGAGCTGGGCTGACCTCGAAGTGAAGAAGAGAAACAAACCTCTTTGCGTCATCATCACTGAGCCCGCCCCTCAGAGAGTCAAGACCAAAGACATGCAAATTTCGCGAGCAGTAAATGTGAGCGTGAAACACACAAGAAGACTCAGAGATTCAGATTCACATTTCCAGACGTTGGAATTGAAATAGCACCATACAAATGCATGAACTTTGCTACATAATTCTAAATAGATTTGCAGAGTCGTTCTAATACACATCCCGTCAGCAGTATTATACGTGGGTGATTCTTCTGCTCACTTTCCTACTAGTATTTTTCAAGCTTTTCTTCAGGATATCTAGTTGCAAAGGCTTTAATTTTTATTTTCCAGCTTACTATAAATATTGAACATTTAAGAGTATGATAGTCTCATATGTCTTTGAGTTAAGTACCTATTCATATCCCTTTTGCATTTTTTGGATTTGGCTGATTCTTTACCTATAAATTTATAGAGGTTCCCTTTATTTTCAAACAATAATACTAGTATCAAATATCGTAGCAGTCGCACATTACATAATGAAGTTTCAGTCAATGGCAATCTCTGTAGCTGTTCTGTGAAGTTATAATGGATTTGAAAGGTCCCTGTTGCCTGCTCATACTTTAGCTGTCCAAACATTAATTGGAACACATTACTCATGTGAGTGTCATAATGTGTGAGTAATACACCTACTATGAGGTCAATAAAAGTACAGTATATATAATTATGTATACTATATAGTACTTGACAATGAATGGTGATGTATGGGTCTATATGTTTATTGTACTTTTTGTTATTTTATAATATTTTCTCTTGGCTTATCAAGGAAAGAATATACTGTGAAACAATATGCTGCGTTTCCCCAGAAGTACCTTATACAGCTGTGTTTACCACACATTCTGACTGTATCAAGATGGAGCACAGAATGATTCAACTGGATCGTCTAGGTCTGCGTGATGCTGCGATGTTTGTGTGTCTACAAAATTACCTGATGATGTTTTTCTCAGAATGTATTTCCATCATGAAGTGATGCGTGTCTCTACCCGCTTTCTTAATAGTAATGAAGTCACTAAGTCACATGTACACTTATTCTTTTTTTAAATTGTGCTTTCTGTTTCTAATTTTTTTATTTCGATGCCAAAGTCACTTTGAGACCCATAAAATACTTTGATTTGCTTTCATTGGAAGTGATCGGAACCAGAGGTTTTTGAAGTTTGGAGTTTCTGGAACATTTAATTACAAAAAGATTTGGCTTTGGGAGCATTTTGAATTTGAAGTTTCTGAATTGGGTCTGCTCTCCATGTAGCCTTACTAAGAAATGAATATGCTTAGATTTTTCCCCAAAGGGTAGCAGTGCAAACTTCAAAATTCCTTCCCCATTTTCTGATTTCTCTATTATTCGGCACTGAGGGGCAATTTTGTGAGTATATCTTTGCAGTACGCAGTGTTCACATTCCTCATGTAGAGCTGCTACGTGCATGTGACACATCACACTTCCTCATCATCTGTTCATTCTTCTAACTCTCCCTGCACGTCTTGACGCCCTTCCTGTCTGAGAGAGATATCCCCTACTTCTTATCTAACCTGGATTTGCCTTTTGTTTATAAAGAATACAGTTGGAAAGAGGGTCTGTGGCTATTCTTATCTTTGTGTATCTGTCCTTTCAGAGATGCAGGGGATGTGTGCATTCTCTTTTTTCTGTCTGGTTACTTACAATCTCCTCTTGCTTCCTGGGCATCTGGAAGTCTGTCGTCTCTACTAAGGTCACACTGTCCAACGTCCCTGATTAGACAGGGCTTGAGAGACTGCATTGAATTTCATCATTACTCTGATCCATGGGTAATACACATGCACTGTTTTCTACTACTATTGGTGAAAAATATCTTTCTCCTATTGTTCAATTCTCTCTCCTTTCATGTCTCAGACTAACAGACCAGTGTTCTCAATTTTAGATTTCCTAAGAGACTGTCTTGATTAGCATTATTGCTGAATCCCTTTTCCCCTAAAGGCCAAGGAACTGACAGAAAACCCTTGGTATGATTCCTGAAAATCTCTCTAACCCAGTTTCAGGGGAGAGGGGGGCTTTTTGCACCAAGGAAAAAGAGAGAGAAATTTATAACAGTACTTACAAAAGTAATCTACTGTTCCAGCCTCTTCACACTCAACCTATTGGGATTCCTGAGTAGATATTAGAAAAGGGCTCTAAAACCAACCTAAGATGGGTTTCAAAGACAAGTCTTGCAAATCCTCACTTTAAAAGTTGGGAGGACATGCCTCAGGCTGATTTATTTATAGCATTGTGCATCCCAATTCTAATCTGAGACAGAAAAATTGCCTTATTACCATTCTAGAATATATTACTTATAAAATGTACCTGACATGTAACAGACTGTTGGTAAATAGAATTCTTGGACTTGTAATGTGTATTTCATTAGAAAAATATACACTTAGGAGTTATGTGATTCAAGATCATCAACTGTTAATTTTCAAGGAACTTAAAATGATGCCTAATAGCAATTTAGAACATTTGAGTGTTTGAATTCACTTTTAGAATATTGCCAAGGAGGTGACTTATGAAAGATTAAATTTCTCCTTTTCTTCTCTGAATAACCTTTCTGAAAATAGAAAAACAAATCCCTTCTTCACTCTTCTACTACTGAACACTACCAAGTCCATTTATAAAAAGTGAATTATTAAAAGCCTCACTTTGTGAGACTAATATGCATTTTGTTTTTGCATGTCTACCTAGAAACTTTCCTATCGCTAAATGTCCTGTTTTCCATGAATATTTGCTTCAGTTTATGTCTGATAGTACATATACCATTGTATAAAAAAAGACCACACAAACACACAACTTTTTTTATCCATTCATTGGATGATGGGCTTTTGGGTTTTTTCTAAACTTTAACTATGATAAACTGTGCTGCTATAACCATCAGTGCTTCTATATCATTGTGGTATGAAGTTTTTAATTCTTTGGGGAAAATAGCAAGAAGCGGAATACCTGGGTAAATGGAAACTTTAGTTTTAGTTTTTTGAGGACTCTCCACACTGATTTTCACAGCAGCTGAACCAGCCTATACTCTCACCAATAGTGGAGAAGGCTTCTTTTTTCCCCATAGCCTTGCTAACCTGTGTTACTGGTTGGTTTTTTTGATAACAGTCTTTCAAGAGTGAAAGGGAATCTCAGCCTTGTTTTAATTTACATGTATTGAATAATCAGTGATGTTGAACATTTTTTCATGTATTTATTTGCATTTGTACTGCCACTGAGAAGTGTCTATGCATTTCTGATGCCCATTTTTGGATTGGGCCTTTAAATTTGGGGGGAGTCTGATTTTTTTCAGTTCTTTATATGTTCTATAATATTAACCCTTTGCTGAAGAACAATTAGCTAAGATTGTTTCCCTACCCTATCAGTGGACTTTTTACTCCACTGGTGATTTCTTTTGCTGTGCAAAAACCCTTTAATAAGATGAGATCCAAGCTGTTGATTCTTTGTAGTATTTGCCTGGAGTTGGGGTCTTGTTTAGGAAGTCTTTGCTTATACCTAGGCCTTCAAGACTTCTACTTATGCTCTGTTCTAGCAGATTTAGTGTTTCTGTTTTAATACTTAGATCTTTGATCCATTTTGATTTTAGGTTAGTGCATTGTGATACACATGGTTCTAGTTTTAGTTTTTGACATAAGGAAAGACAGTTTTTTCCAGCACAATTTATTAGGGAGGCTTTCTTTCTTCCAGTAAACATGTTTGGCTCCTTTGTCAAAGATAAGAAGGCTGAGTCTGTTTGAAGTTATTTTTGGCCCTTCTAATCTGTTCCATTGAACCTCAAGTCTGTTTATTTTTTTGCCAGGACCATGCTGTTTTTATTACACTAGCTCTGTAGTATAATTTCAAATCAGAGATTGAGATGCTCCCTGCTTTGCCTTTGTTGCCCCAAATTGTTTTTGTTATTCTAGGTCTCTTCTGGTCCTAAATGAATTTTAGGAATGCTTTCACTAGTTCTGTTACTGCTCAGCCATAATAAAAGACAAACTTGGGCATTTATATCTAAATGGATGGAATTTGAGACTATACCCTTAAGTGAAATAAATCAGACACACATGTAAGTAGCCCATTGTCCCTTTGAGTGAGAAGCTGAAAGTGTAAATAAGAACCAAAGTGTATAATAGATATTGTGAAATGGGAAATGATAGTTCAGAGGAAAAGATAATGGGGGAATGGAAGGGAAAAGAAAAAAATGAGAAAAAAGGATAAAATGAAAAAAAGTCTTTGTAAATAAGGGGAGGAAGAAAGTTGAAGGTAGGGCTGGGAATATAGCTCAGTGGGATAAGTGCTTGCCTAGCAAGCGCAGGGTCCTGAGTTCGATCCCCAGTACCGCAAAAAAAAAAAAAAAAAAAAAAAAAAAAAAAAAAAAAAAAAAAAAAAAAAAGTTGAAGGGAGGAGAGGGAAGAAATAGCAACTAGGATATATTATGTACATGTGCAAATTCCCTACAATGAATATGATCATTTGGCTTTGGCCAAAATTTTTCTTATGAAACTGGTGACTGCCTGTATGGCAATATTTTCTTAGCTAGGCATTATACCCCAGATTTTAAAAAATGTAGGAAAAAATATCCTACATTTGCATAAGAATTTCATTAAAGTCCTGGGTTGCTCCAATATGAGGAAATTCTCCCCAAGCTGTGCATGTTACCAATTATGTGGTCACTTTGTATTCAACTCCCTCCCTGTCTCCAACCCAAAATCTTTTCTCCTCTCACTGGCCTCTGCCTTGCTGTGCATCTTCTGCAGAACTCATCCTCTGCACTCTGCTCCTGGTTCTGTTTAGGTTTAATTTAATGGTTTCCTGGGTCCAGCTCATCTAGGGAGAGGTAACCGTGCTCCGAATTCCAGCTCCAGTTCAGTGGCACCACAGAAGTAGATTGGAATCAGTTCCCGTAGGAGTGATTCTGTCACACAATTCGCAAAATTCAGAGATAAAGGATTTGCGAGATTTTATGTCTGCCTTTAAAAGGTGTTTTTAGAACATCTCATTTGTCTGCCTGCTTCTGGTTAGGTTAATTGTGGGCATCTGCAGAAAGCAAGCTGCGTCCCCTTGAACGCTTCTTTACTTCAACACATCCAGCACATCTCCGCAGCCTTTCTCTATCGCTCCTGTCAGCCGGCCCACCTCTGCGGACACAGCTTTCACAGAGACAAGGAAATGCTATTGCATTCCTGCAAGGATAGACGCGGAAGCTTCCGTTTGCCACTGGCTGCCTGCATTTCCTTCGCACACTGCTGCAGCACTGACACAGCCCTCGAAAGTAGTGCTGGAGTTAGTTTCATTTGAACTCTGGCACGAATGCTATTTCCTTACAAAACAGGAATGGTGAGTAACCATAGTAGTGTTTTCTTTTCTCCTTTTTCTCATGGTAGTGTTTCTTTGAGATAAGGTTTCACTATGCAGTTCAGGTCAGCCTTGAACCTACTTTGTAACCAACGCTGGCCTTGAACTAGCAGCGATCCACCTGGCTCGGCCTCCTGAGTGCTGTGATTGCAGGCATGCACCAATGATAGTGTTTTCTGAAATGGCCCAAACGTGGTCTTACAGTTTTGCTAAATATCATGCCCCTGGCAGCTGCTATCACTGTGTGCATTGTGGTAGGCAGGATGCACTATTTAGCATCTGTATGCTGGAGTATGGGATCATGGTAGTTGCTTTTGTTTTTGGTTCTGGGAATCAGCCCAGGGTCTTGCGCTCACCAGGCAGGTGCTGTGCTGCTGAGCTATATCCTGGCCCGATAGTTCCATTTTAAAGTGGTGCATTTTGTCATTTTCACTTTAATTGACAGTCTAAAGGTCTACTGTCTATCTGTGGGCTCTCCACTGCCGATAGACATCTCCAGCTTAGGCACCAGTAACACTGTTTTCTTCTACTTTCAGATCACAGTGGTTTTCACTTTCCATGAGAATCTGAGAGAATTCATACTTGTTCCCCGGTTTAATGTGTTGCCCAATAGCTGACTTTATTTCATAGGGATAGGAAAAGATGAAGAATAGTTTAGTTTTTTAAAACACCCAGCTCTGATGAGAGACACATGGTTAATGTCTTCTCTTCCTTTTATAACCTGTTAGTCATTACCCAAATATGTAGGCCTACTGAAATGCAAGATGCAACTCAATTCCCTCTCTCCTTTTGTTCATTTTTTGATGAAGCAGAATTTTAGACAGTAGAAATTACATCTTTTAGAATCAGATTTCTTTTTTAAAGGTTGGTTAACTTGGCAGATATTAAACTGTATATGATTTATTTCAGAGTTTAAAAATACTTTACCTAAAGACCATATGTCAAATGAAAATATTTTATACACTGATTCTCTCAGGATATTCATTTTATTTCCATTTTCACTGCCAGTTTTATTTGATTCAGATCACATATCTCCGCTTGAAATGGTATCTTTTGAAATAACTCTATGTCTATTACCTGCATCACTATTAATATTGTTAAAAATAGTAATAATTATGTATTTCTGGGTGTAGGAATTTTCACATGTCTCATTTTCTCAACACAGAGTCCATGTTTATGTGCAGAATGCCCTCTGACTGTTCACTGCTTTATGCATCGCTGTACTGGGAGAGATGCATTTAGAATGGCTTAGGGCAGTCTAATTCTGGGCCACAGTCAAGAGTGGTCCTGACTCCAGCGTGTATGTGTGTATGTGTGTATGTATGAATGTATGTATGTATGTGTACACATACACATACAGAGAACCTTTTGGTTTTCTGTCTTTGGAGAACCCTGATGAACATACATATGGAAGCAGGTAATATGTTTTAATAGGGGTACTATGGCTTTGAAAATATTGTTGGAAGATATGAAATAATGGTTTTTTATTTTGTAAATGTAGGAATAATTGACTAAATATACTTGAATGGTCTTAAAATCATAACAGTATCTCTTTCAGTAGATTTTCAACTTTTGAACATAGATCAGGGAAGAGGTTAGGAGCTGAGATTAAAATGAAAAAAAATCCCTCAAGAGTCAAACACTATATATTTTCTAGTCTGTTAGGGTAAGGAGGCGATAAATCACAGATATGTCAGTGGAGGCTGTGGCAGGCTATATCCTAGGAAAAGAGCAAAAAGAGAGATGCTAATGGTGATCAAAAGCCAGAATTCAAGTCAGCACGGCGGGACATGCCTGTAATCCCAATTTTCTAGGAGGCTGCATCTGGAGGGTTACAAGTTTGAGCTCAGCCTGCACAATTTAGGGATTCAGGAAGACACTGTCTCAAAATTAAAAAAAAATAAAGGAAAAGGGGCTGGGGACTAGTGTGAAGGCTGTGGTTAAATCCGCAAGTTTTAAAAACAATTACAATTCGATCCTGACTTAACTTGCCCCTTCTGAGATCCACGTGCTCATTAATACAAATATCTAGTTACTAGTGGGTTGAGCCATTCATAGTGAAAAGTAAAAAGACTCTGTTGATTATTTGTTGATGTAAGAGTATATGACATCCATTATAACAATAAAAACAATGAAACATTCAGATTATTCAAATAGAACAGTGAGCAGATAAAAGTTAAAAGTACCTAAGACTCAATATGCCAAATATTCAGTAAAATGGATAAAGACAGCAAAATGGATGGAGTGATGGGAACTGTACTAGACAACTCATGAAGAATTTATGAAAAATTTATAAAATGCAGATTTACAGTATCTAAAACTCAGAATTTGGTGAACTGTATAAGTCACACCCTCAACACAGCAGAGGACAGAAATAGTCACTTAAAATACTTAACTTTAATGAGGCAATGGAATAGAATTTTTTTAAAAATCTCAAATAGAGGAGCTGAAGGGTGCAACATGCTTGGAAAACGGTAATATATGTTCATACTTAGGTTCCCAGTAGCACAGAACAGATAAGATAGAGGTAACTTCAAGAGAAATAGTGTCTGGAACTTTCTAAAACTGACAAAAGACACTTACCCAATACTTTTATCACTTAGGTAAAAGGAAAAGGCCACTGAGGGAAAACTATTGAAATTGAAAGATAACGATAAACATTGTAAGAGAAGTAAAAGAGACAAT
Source organism: Dinomys branickii (assembly GCA_004027595.1). NCBI lineage: Eukaryota > Metazoa > Chordata > Mammalia > Rodentia > Dinomyidae > Dinomys > Dinomys branickii. Next base: position 86,429 of record PVLD010007984.1, read on the forward strand.
TTTAGTGCAGTATTTAGACTTATGGCTCACTTATAAACATAGGTAATATAAACAACAAAACTCTGCCAAAGTACTGCCAGTAGAAAATCGATACCCAGTATATATACATTGGCCGCTTCCAAGTTTTATAGTTGTACACATAAGGCTCTTATAAACACCTATGTTCACATAGGATGAATCTAAACTTCCAATTTTCTTGGATATACTGTGAATCATGATTGCTTAATCATATGGGAAAATATGCTCAGTTTTGTAAGAAGGTATTAACTGTCCTCCAAAGTGACTGCACCAAACAACGGGAAAGCTTGTGCTGCACCACGTCCGTGCCCACCCACAGCGCTGTCTGGGTTCTGATTTTCGATGTTCTAACTGGGATATAGCAGGATGTCTTGGCATAATTTTCATTTCCCTAATGACACTCTCCTAATGGATCACCTTTACATGCGCTTTTAACATTTATGTGGGCATATATCTATGAGGAGGATGTTTCTTCATGTCATTTGCCTGTTTTCCTTCTGAGTTGATTTTCCGACTGTTGAGTGTGAGGTCTCTGTATTTCTGTGACAGTATTTCATCAGACCTGTCTTTTACAGATATTTTCTTGCAGTCTAGGACTTGTCCTATTCTTCTCTTGACATGGACTTTCACAGAGAAACTAATTTTTATTGGTTGGACTAGTTTTACAGCTCATTAATCATTTACTAAGCTCTTAGAATTGTATAAATTCTAAAAATTCTCTGAAAACCAATAAAATCAAATCCTTTAAATATTGTCCCATAGCCTAGGTGAGCAGGAGAAGTCTCAGCAGCTACCTGGATACAAAACTGCTTAGTTAATTATACTATAATTTTGCAGCATTATTTACCCTACTAATTTTTCTTAAAAATGTATGGATAATATGTGGAACGTTCCCTAAGCAAACATGGGGCTAGAAAAAGAAGTGCACTGTCCACTTGATGCTCAT